>PVJD01007421.1:0-84876 GCA_004026545.1 Mormoops blainvillei
TTTTAGAGTCATATATTTTATACATTATCTTATGTAAAAATAACCCTTTATTTTTAATAAATATTGAAAATACTTTTTCAGGCAATAATACTTTAGTATATAAAATATGTTGAAATATTCATCTTATAAATACATGAAATTTTATCAGATATATTTTCCTCACAGATTCGATTAATATTTGTTTCTTAGTAGATTAAAGTTTACTTTCAACTTAAGAGTACAAAATAAAAATTTCATTGGGATAACCAATAAAACTAGTAACAATTTCCAGAAGTTTAAACAGTTACTCAACAGGGTTTTATGACTGGTATTTGTGTTCTGCTTCACACAACTGAGATCAATATGCAATGCATTTAATATTCTCTGTGTTTTTCACAAAGAAATACTCATATCTTGATTTAATGCATTATTTTATTTAATGTCAACTCCTGCCACACCCAGTGTCTAACCCACAAAATTCCAAAGATTTCCAAATTTGTTCTTTCAGTAGATCTCTGTTAGGCCTCTGTTTTTTTCTGTTTGTTTAGCTACAGTTATCTTAAGAGGTGAAAAAATGTTAAAGGTACTCATTTTTACATAATTTAAAAATAATTAGTGTGGCTGTTAGCAATTTCAAAGAATAAATAATATGAAAATTTACATTGAGTATTTAGTAACAATTATACTCAGATAATTTTTATATACTAAAAATGTTTTTTAACAAAAGTGTGCAGATTATAATTTTCACCAAGATAGTTTTATAAACCTCACTGGCCACCTGATTTGAAGGGTAACCCTGGTCTGCATTTTCTTCATTCACTTTTGTGAAAATAATATATAGAAATGTTTTATGTTTTTGAAATTATGACAATTTTTATATTCTCATTTCAAATAAGTGATTAAAAGTTAAAATGTATCAGCCTATGAAGTTAGGTTTATGTTTTATTTGGCTTCAGCCTATGAGTTTTTCACTCTGCAGATAAAGTGTTTTTTCCTTTTTTTTGACTGAAAATGTAACAGAAATTGATAGTAATATAAATAAAAATTACCTGGCAATACATTTTTTTTTGAAGCAGGGAGAAATGGAGATATTTTATACATTGAAATAAATGTTGAAAAGTTAAATGTGAAAGAGGAAATTATTTACAGTAATATACTATCTATCAAAAAGGACAATATTATCAGTAGTTCTTTAAAAATGACAAAAACTTGAGTAGATAAAGAAGTCTTAGAAGACTTAAATCGAACCAATGTTTTTAAAGAAATTATATGTCTTGTCCATTGGGCACTCAGCCATTTACTACATTATTTTTTATGCTTTTGTTACTGCAAATCAAAAGGGATATTTTTAGTGCATGTGGTAGAAAAGGCAGTGTTAAAAGGTGAGCATGACACTTTCTCCAGCACATTGTAGTCTATCATTTCTGTGGTTTTCAAAATTCCTTAGATTATTTTAAAATGCCTCAGAACAAAGGGGTTGTTCCTTTAGGTTGTTCTTTCCTGTCCATCTTAATAGTGGAAGCTGGTGACATGATCTTCTGGTGGGAAGGGATACAGGATTCCTTGTGCTGGTGTTTGTCTGACAGTGATCATATGGAAACTCTTGGAAAGGCCGGCTGCTTGCCACACTTCCCTCACAGCTCTCCTTTGCCCTCTCCGTGAGTGTGCGAGGCAGGCAGGAAAAAAGCCTCACTGTCCAGCACCAGGTCCCTGTGAACAAAGAGAAGGTGAGGGGAGAAATCAGGTGCTACTGTGTTGCCGAGCAACTTCCCTGTTGGCCACTGGGGAATGAGGGGCCAGGAGAGGCTTATGTGGGTCAGAACTGTTACTAAAGTAGCAGCTCAGAGCCTTAGGGAGCAGTGAGCTCTGCCATGAGGGCTTGTTTTCTACCTAAAAATATGAACACATGTCAGAAACAAAATAAGAAAGTGCTCCAGTACAAACTCTTGCCCACCTCTTCCATGACGTTTTTTGTTAATAGTTTGATATTTATGTTTTGAAATGTCTGAACATGTTTGTGTAATAACAAACAATGTTCATACTCTACTAGAAGTCTTTATTTTGCTTACTTTTCCTCAAAAACAAAACTTCATGGGCATTACTATATATATGTTAGGGTATGTATATGTTAGGGCACAGTAATTCTCCCATTCATTTAAGTGGCTGCATAATATTCTTTAGTAAGAATAAACCGTACTGTGATTCATTTTTAACTGTTAGTCCTGAGGCACCGGTGAAGCAGAGAATGAGTCTGATGCTCGAGCCTCTTACAGGGCAGATGAGATGCTCGTGCGTGTAGACCAGTAAGCATTCGTCTCTTCAGTTTGGCCGAGCGTTGTAAAGCAGCGCCATAGGCCCAATTCAGTTCACAGATGGGCTCTGTGTGTCGCGAACAGTATTTCTTATTTGTTTGCCTTCACAGAGCCTGCATTTGAAAACTGGTTGGTTTCACATAGTAGATTGTAGTTTCCATTGGACCGACATGAAAAGAATCAGCTGGTGCTAAGTAGTTCCTGCCCCGCTCCTCAGTGGCGACTCGGGAGGAACAGTGTTCCACAGTCCCCGTCGCTCGCACAGTGCACGCCTTCGCCCGGCCTCTTCGCCCACTTGCCATCTCTGCCTGGCCCCGACCAGACATTTGCATTCGCTCCTCAAGCACTGTGGGGTTATGAACTTCCTCAAAACCCTTAAGTGCTTAGAATCTTGTAGTTAGTAGTAATCATGGATCATCCAGTCAGCGAGCGAATTAATGCATGAATGGCTTTGTTACACTGATCGTTGATGTAGAACTCTAAGATTCTAACGAACCCAAAGTAAGGGATTGTTTAAAATGTTTAAAAGATAGAATTTATAAGTACCCTCTCACACACATTTTTTCTTTTATTTATGTAAATTTTGCCAACTCTTGAACAGGTTTGTTGATAACATCATAATAGATCATTTGTTTTTAATATTATGGTCTTTAGAACTTAAATTGAGCAGCACAGCATAAAGAACAGAAACAGATTTGAGGTGTACTTTTTTGACAACTTATAAAATTCGTACAAAAAATTGTGCAGATCAAAAATGTACCTATGATTAATTTTCACAAATTGAACACATCTATGTAACCAGCACACAGATTAAGAAATTTAAAAAAAATCACATCACCATAACCCCAAAAATCTGTTTCCCCTCTTTAAAGTCATTATCCCCCCCTCAATAATGGCTTTTCTGACTTCTATCACCATACATTAGTTTTGCCTCTTTTAAAATTTTATGTAAATGAAATCACACAGCACATATTTTGTGTATGTGTTTCTAGCTCCTTTCGCTTAAATAACATGGTAGGACTAATCTATTGTGTATCGTTGTAGTTCATGCATTCACATTGTCGTGTAGTATTTCTTTGTATGGCTATATCAATATATTTACATATTCTTCTTCGGCTGATCACTTGGGCTGTTACAGCTTTTGTGCTATTATTGTGCTGGCATGAACGTTCTTATGCATGTCTTTTCGTTAACATATGTACATGTTTTTGCTTAGTATATTGTAGGAGTACGATTACTATGTCATAGAGGACGCATATGTTCAACTCGAGCAAATATTACTAAATTGTTTTCCAGATATTATACAAATTTCATGCCCACCAGCAATGTATGAGTGTTGTAGTCACTCCACACTCCACAGACAATACAGAGTATTGTCTTTTTTAAAAGTCATTTTGGTGTGTGTGCAGTGATATCACATTGTGGTTTTAATTTTCATTTCGTTGATGACTAATGAAGTTGAGTCTTTTTTATGTATTGAGACTTAGACATTTTTAGTCACTCTTGAGTTGTTCCCTTTTGTTGGCCATTTAAGAGACGTCTAACGTTTGCCAAATGGGGTTTGTCTGGGATTTTTTGAGGGAGCATATGTAAAATACCCAGTTTAGTGTTGGACATAGAGAAAATACTCAGTGGAAGATAATTTTGTCTTTTTAAACTGGTAGAAAATTTAAAACAAGGGTCAAAAATAAAATAGGGAAAAGTGGAAGGGAACAGTTGGGTAAAAAGAGGTGATAGGAAAACAAGAACAGGGAGGGAGAATAAAACCAGTATTTACTGATTATGATATTAACCTTCTTGTCAACAAAATGAGTCCAGGAAAAAAGTTGTGTTATATAGTTCTGATTAGGAGGGATGAGTATAGACATTAATGGCACAAGCTTTGGATTTAGGAATACCTGAGTTTTCATTTTTCACTGTAACTTAACTAGATATCATACAGTAATTTCAATAGTATGGTCTTCATAGAGTCAGTAGTGAGAATTATGTAAATATATATATAATATTTAAATATGACATATTTTGAATATAAAACTGTAATTAAAATCATATATATTTAGCCAACTAGTGATGTAAGTGCTTGATAAAATTAACTACTTTAATCATTGCCATATTTGAGCTTTGAGATGTAATTATGACATAACTTTTTATATAAGGGACATTAACTATGTAATGGATAGTATTCACAAGATAAGTTCATTACACAGAAAAAGCAGAGGCTTTCTGCATATAGACTTTTGTATCTCATGTCAATAACTCATTCTCATAGTTTATCACTTTGCACATTTATAATACTGTGGCACCCAGATGACTTATTTTCCTTATATGATGGCTATTGAGTAATTGTGGATGTTTTGTAGTAGCTACATTAGTCTTCTCTAGGTTGGAAATGATATCAAATGAATTCAGTTTTTAAATATTCTCTAGAAATTACAGAGAAATTTTGAAAAAATAATTCCTTAAGATGTTAATAAAATTTCCTAACTCTAAAGATACATTTGACATTCATTGAAACTTAATGACTATAAAGAGAAAACATATTAACCTGGTTGGACTTTCTCGTTTTCAAGAGTATTTTCACTAATACATTTGAGTAAGATTAGGTGATTGCATATTATGTTGGCTTTGTACAACTAAGATGAATTTTATTAGTATATTCAAGATAAATTAGTTAAAAATTCAAACACATGCTATCCTATTGCTAATTCATGAACATGATATACAACAGATGTACGTAGAGTTAAATTTGGTAGTCTAATTAAAATATTGCCTTAATTAAAATGATGCATATTTTCAGTCTGGCAAATTGAACTTTGTCAGATTCTATTTTCCAAAGTGAAATTAAAATATATTTCAGAGCAAGTAAACTCTAATTATCTGTATTTATTGTGTTAACTTTTTAGTGTTGATCTATTTTCCAGAAAACTTTATTTTGAGCATTCATATAGATAAAACAGCTGGACAGAGAAAGGTAAGAAAGGAGGAACAGACCAGTTCAAGAGCAATACAAGATTCTCGATGTGCTCTTTATCACCGTCATTTCCCTACAAGAAAATGAAGAAAAGTAATATAACTGACTCAGACAGAATGGAGTCCTTTTATTATCCCGATGTTGAGGAAAAATATCATTTGGCAGGGCACTTTGGTGCTCTGTCCCTCCCCCACCGCCTTTAAACTGACTTTACAATCTTCGTCTGCTTTTTCTACACGCCTCTTCAGTGCCATTGGAGAGCACAGATCCCCCGATTTTTCTCTTTCTCTTAAATAACCGTTCCCTTCTGTATTTGGAATAAAGAAGCTTCTGTGTCAACCTTTCTCTTTTCTCCAATAGCCTTCCTTCTTCTAACATTAAAATGTTAAATATGGTTTTATATGTCTACCCATATTTTCATATCTGAAACATTTGTCAGGTTTTGGTAGTTTATATAGATTGATCAATATATGGATCCAGTTTTTTTTTTTCCTGGAGTAAAATTTTGGAACAAAATTAACAAGTTGTAGCCTTATCCTCATTCAACCTCCTCAGGAAAGTCTGCTCTTCTCTCTAATCTCCCATTTTTCTCATTTCTAAAATGAGATGAGGGCATCTTCTAAATCTAAAATTTGATATCAATGAAGTAATGCTGTCTAGTTCACAGTCTTATTATAAGAATTAAGTCGTCTCAGTAAGAATCTTAATAAATATAATACCCTGTATCGAGCACATCCTATGGGCCAGATGTTGTCAGTCATTTGCTTTGACGCTCATAACTTCCCACAAGGAAGGAATTATTGCTTTTATCTAACAGATGAGGAAAGCGAAGATTTAAGTTGCTTCTTAGAGCTGAACTGTAGGTGGCCAAACTCCAGCTTCATGGTCCAAAGCCAGTTCTTTCCATTATGCAGCGCTTCTTTCCTGAATGCAGTGATGTCTGCGTATTAAGGCATTTCGTAAACCATGAAGCGTCATATGAAGAATTTAATGATGCTGCTGCTAATTGTGTCTGTGCAGGCATCTTCTGCATGAATCTATGTCTTCCAGTCAACTTCCACGCTTTCCTTAAACTTGATCTTCATCCACAGCTGTCTGTAGACATCTTCCTAACTTCTCAATTCTTCAGTCCCTCCAGATTTTACTCCCTTCTTGACGCAATAGAGGCCTCACTGCAGTGAATCACAAAACACCACCACGCACTACTTTTTTCTTTCTGTATTCACATTTATAATTTACTAACCCTGGTTCATTTGAAGCTTTTGCTTTCTCCACTGCTACTTGTAAACTGATGTATATCATTAGAGATAATTAGAGGATGTTGATTCTCACCATTGTTATTCAGATGCTCCACTTACAGCATAATCAATCAAATTTGTAGTTCTTCATTAACTATTCTTGAATTTTTCAAGTCACTGCCATTGTGGAGGTGGGATAGGGCATGAAATAATGTACTGAAAAGAATATAGGCTTTGAAACTAGACAGATGAAATTTCAAATCTAGGTTCGACTACCCACTACCTGTATGACTTTGGGTCAGTACTTAATATCTTTGGACTTCTCCTGCCTCACTGTAACTTAAGTCTCTATTTTAATATGAAACTTGCCGAAGCTATATGGATTTTATGAGATGGGATATCTAGGGAAGCAGATGCCCTAGGGATTGGCACGTAGTAATGCACATTCGATATTAACTTTCTTTTTCATACTAAGTCTCCAGTGTTAACTTCCTTGTTCTTAACTTTCAGCATTTGAAATACCTTCCTATTTAAAAAAAAAAAAAAGCAAATGGAGGCCATAAAGTAAAAACTCATAACCTCTCCTCTTTCTGCTTCTAAATGTATCTGATGCTACCTTTTTACTCTGTCACAGATGAAGACACCAAGATTCCGTCTATACCCTTTATCATATCTCTTTCCTTTTTCATTACTTTAACCTGCTTTCTTTTTACTTGCTTTCCTTTCAGTGCACGGAAATGTTTAGATTTCTCCTTTCTAAAATAAAAAGTACAAAACAAAAATTTAGCCTGACATCTATTTTGCCCATAAGATTATTTCCTAGTTTTGCTAACTCTAGAATTTCCTATGAATTCCCTGCAAGCACTGTATGTATTTACCAATTCCTCAGCTTCCATTGGTTCTTCACGCCACGATACATCTATCCCTTTGCTAAAATTGCCCTCGTACTATTGCTCATGACTTTCTAGTTACCAAATAAGTACCTCTTTAACTGCTCATCTTATGATATTTCTCTGCAAGTTTTGATGGTATTTATATTTTTGTATAGTAGCTTTCCTCTTTACTTTTTGTTTTATTATTTTATTTTTCATAGTTTTGAAGTTCTGAAGAGTCTTCCTTTTCAGTCCTTTAAATTTCAGTGATGCAGAAATTCTATCCTTGATATGTGCTCTCTTACAGTGCATGCTTTCCTTGGCGTTCTTATTAATTCACAGGGCTTTCTCTATTATCTATTTGCTGACTCAAAAAAACTTATCCCTAGCTGTGACCTCTATCCAGAACTCTACATCTATATTTCTTAAACCTACTGAAAAACCATAAAAAAAACTTCCTAGAGACATTGTAAAGAAACATGTTTTAATTATAAACTCTTAAAATTCAGCTTGACAAAAGAGGGAGACTCTTACGACAGGAGGAAGAGGTAGATCCTACACTACCTTCACAACTTCCCTTATTTTAAGACATCATGGAGGCAGTCACACATTTTGTGCCATGTCTCAAAGTTATTGTGTTCTCTCACTTCCTTATGTCTTTGCTTATGCTGATCCTCTACTTAAAGGAAAAAAAAAACTCATCTTTATTCTCTGCTTGAAAAATCCTCACTCATTTTTCAAGACTGAGCTCACACATCCCTCCTCTGTGCGCTTATCTCAGCCTCCACCTGGTGAAGTTAATTACTTTTCCTTTGCATGTTCATTTCACTTAAAAACAAACTTTAATTATGAATTATGATTTCTATATGAACGCTGGAGTGTCTCTAGGGAAGAGACTGTCATTTCTGTTGCTGTTTCTTCATGGCCCAACATAATCCTTATCGTTGTCATTGAAATCATTCACTAAAATGATATAATGAGCAAATGTATAATCAAATATATGGAAAATAAAATATAGTTCATTTTGGCCTATGAAAATTACAAAAATTTTAAATGTATTTAGTCCATTGTGGATATCTGGAGACAGGAACTCTATACATGTCTCTTTCTGGTAGGAACGTAAAAACGCACAAATTTCTGTGTTTGTTTATTTTGAAGTATTATTATTTAATTTTATATCCATATGTAATTCTCTTTTATTTGATAAATACATTCTAGATTTACCCTGTGAGTTTTAACACATGCATGAATTCTGGTAACTACCATTAAACCAGGAATTGCAGTCAAGCTTTCTGACCCTCTCCTCAGCCCTTGTTGACCGCTGACCTGTTATATGTCCCAATAGTTTTATAATTTTGAGAATGTCGTTTAAATGGAATCTCACAATAGGCAGACTTTGAGATTGGCTTCTATCCCTTAGCATAAAGCCTTTGAGATGCATCAAGTGGCATGCATATCAATAGTTTATTCCCTTTCATTACTGAGGAGTATTTCATAACAGGGTATATCACAGTTTGCTTATTCATTCTCTTATTGAGGGACACGTAGGTCATTTCCAGTTTTGGGTGATTATGAATACTGCAGCGTGTAGTAGGTCAAATTCTAAATTGAGCCCCAGAATCCACATCCTATGTAATCCCCTTCGCTTCAGCGGGTCGGACCTTAACTCAATGCCCAATGTAATATGACAAAAGTGATGTGATATCATTCCCTGTGATTAAGTTACGTTATGTGACAAGGAGGAAGGGATTCTGCGGGCATAATTGTCCCTAATTCGGTGCCAGTACATGGCAGTGAGAGCCATTCCCGAAGGAAGAGGCCGCTGCCCTCGGTCGACCTCCTTCCCAGGCTTTTGGCTGGCGCGCTCTTTCTTCACTGCCCAGCCCTCGTGGTTTTCTTTTGGGTGAGGTACCTGCGGCACCAGACTCGTCTCGCATCTGGCCACAGCGTTCAATTTAGTCAGCGATGGCACCAGACCCCGAGAGCTGTATGAGGCTGTACGTACTGCCAGACAGAGCAGTTCACTGCTTCCCCACACCGTTTCCCCTCCCCACGCATAGGCCGGGGCCATGGGGTTGACCATCCTGTGAGCTACCCCACCCACGATGCCATACCAGCATGCTGGGGGTCTGGCGGCAGAGTTCTCGCCAATGTCAAGTTCCTGCTGATGCCCTGTGCACAGGAGACTTTCCTTGTGTGTCTGAGGTGGTTCCGCTGACCTGGGGACAGTGGACCACTCTGGGCAATACCACAAGCTTCTCCACCATTTACTGGCGGGCACCATACATTTTTTCAATGAGATTTGACCCCCCCCCCCCAGCTGCCCAAGTCTGCCCTTCCTCAGCCCCCGATTCATCTTTTATACTTGCTCTCCTATCATCACTTAATATTTGTTTATATTGGTGGCCGCTGTTTAACTTACTGTGAGGTATTTTGTCTCTTGATTGGATCCAAATATATACAGATAATAACCTGTCCCCTCTACCTCTTAAGAGCCACCTATTTGCTGGTTTTCTATTGAAACCACTGAAAGGATTTTACCAAAGGGAAAACTTGTATCAGCTTATGCTGCTAAGGAGGAGAGGACTACCCTGTTCTAGAAAGTCCAAGGACATTTTATTAGCTCTGATGCCCAACCAGCTTGGAGGAGGGTGCTTAGGGCCACCACATAGTAGTGTTGATAGAGCAGTTCCTTCTCATGGGAAGCAGAAAATTTTCTGGCAAATTCTCAGGACCTTGCCAGGAACACCTGGAAAGGGTCTAGGTGGCAATGCATGTACATGATTTAGAGGTTGGCCTAAAAAAAAAAGTTGCATGCAAAAAGGCTATAAAACAAACAAAAATATACAAAACACTGCCCGTCGGTCGGCGTAGCAACTTTGCCAAACAGAAGGAGGAAGAAAATGAACCAGTAAACAAACCCTGCATCGATGGTGGTTTCCTTTCAGAACTTTCTGTAGGATTCCCGTTTCTTTCCCCACAGGTGACTAAATCCCTGTTGAGATAACATAAAATTTACATCCGCTAAATATGTGAGAGGACAAAAGGAACAGGAATCAAGGGGACACTGAGATAATTAAGTGGAGAATACTCACCTTATTTCTAGACAAAACCAGGGTGGTAGACACCGCTTCACTATAGTGACATGTACTTAAAAATCAGCAAACACCAGGGCTAAAGAAAAGTTTCTGCAGCTAAAATATTGTAGCACTGGAATTTAAAACATATTTATTAAAGAAATGGAGAAAGAACGTGATAGCATTTGTTTGACACCCAAGTAAAACTCAACATAAGCTCTGTGAAATAAGATATCAAAAATGTTATAAGGACTGGAAGGAAATACAACATAGCTTCAACAGTGGTTATAATGATATATTGACTTAATATGTAAGCAGTGATACTGTTTCAATCCTTGCAGTCATACAGTTCATTGCCTTCTCCTTTGTAAGGCATTCAAAATACAGAGACAAGTTGAAAGTATTTCTTTGATGTTTCCCAATCTTAGTCCCTTCTCCAGACTAAATCACTTTGGATTGTGTCTTTCAGACCTCTCTCTTTCTCTCTGGAATGACACATGCAAGCTGATGCTAGTGGTTCAGATATATACACCTGCATATCTCTATCTATTCTTCCTCCTGTCCATAATGATTCCACACCTGTAGGCTCAACCCCAGTCTCCTACTGGCTGAGTAATTGAGAGCAAGTCACTCCTCTTGCTACCTCAATGTCCTCCATAAAATAGAGCTTGTACGAGTACTTTGTGTACAGGGGTGTTTTGATGAGTGAATCCATATCAGTAAAGCACCCAGAGTGATGCCTGGTGAATAATGAACGCTGCTACGTAATTGGCAGCCCTCAGCATCACCACCTCCAGCAGCACTGTCGGTATCTTGTTTCTTTAACTTCTCCAGTGGCATCAACTATTGCCATGACATGTTCATTCACAAATCTGAATCCCAAGTGCTAATATATTTTTGATTATCTATATTGCATTTCTACTATTCTGTGTCATTTGAAAAGTGTCCAAATGTATTAATCGAGCACATTCTTAATGTGAAATTTATCATGTTTCTTTAAACGCCTATTTTTTCATTGCTTTTTACTGCCCTCTTTATCACAGTTAAAATGTATTACTCTTTTCCTTTACACCTGTGATTAAAGCCTCACCATTGTATTATCAACCTAGCTTTTCTCTGAGTTGAATCAGGAGTAAAATTCTTTCAGCTCTGTACCTTAAAACTATCTTTCCAATCCGTTCCATTCCCCATTCCTTCTGCCAGAACCATTATTTTCCCTGATTACCTCCACTAGCTTCCTTACAATGTTCACTTGCTCTTCAATCCAGCTGTTTCTCTGCTGCCTAATTAACCTTGCTAAATGGGAAGTCTTTTAAAAAGCATTCGTGATTTACCCCTGCACATCAAGTGAAGGAAGTCCAAACACCTTATCTCAGAAAGCCGGTGTCTTCCACAGTCTGGCTCTAATGTACTTTCTCAGTCTCCCCTCCCTCCCGCTTATTAAACTCCCCCTGCATAAGTATGGTTACAGTCGGTCAGAGCTGTTCATTCCTTTTTCACCCAGCTCTTCATCTAAACCTTGAATGAAATGTTTTGTTCTGCATCTAAAATATCGTATTATAGGACAGTGGTTGAGAGACTGGAATTAGATCTTCCTGTTACTAGCTGTGTGTATTTGGACAAGTTTAATATCACGGAGCTTCAGAAACTTGATCTGTAAAATGAGGATAAAATTATGTCTCATAAGGTTGTAGTACCAGTAAATAAATAAACAATATTCTTAGCACAATACCTGAGACACAGCGTTCCTAATATAAACCCTTAAGAAAAAAAAGTCCCAGAATATCACCACTGTCTCCCTCAGTCCTAGGCCACCTCTACCCCAAGAACTAGAATTAGGTATCAATTTCCTGTTCTCCTATTTGTACCTCATTATAAGACCTTTTATCGAGGTACTCATTATACTAATTGTATTTCCCAATCTAGAGCCCAGAAGATACAATTCCTGTCCTGTGATGTTCTTTGGAAGATCACTACATTTAAATATGGATCTTAAAGATTTGTGATAACCGATAAAGAGCATGTAGGTAAAAGTGTTTTGAAGCTTGTTAAGTGCTCTGCAAAAATGAATCATTACTACCTTTGCAGCACCTAACACAGCTCTGTTCACACAGTACTAAGTGTACATTGAATTGAAGTGCACATTGAAATGATGACATATGGAAGTTATGTTAGGTACTGTGTTTATTCTACAGTCTGTTATCTTGGTCATGTGGTCTTAGAAAAATATGCTGGTTGTCTCTTAATTTCATTTCCAGTTTATTATATGTCCACTGGCATGAGCTTCCTGAATAACCATACAAAAAGCCAGCTAAGGATATGCTCACATCCCTTTTTAACTTTTGTGTAGTAAGCTAATTTTTGTGTTTTGATAGATGGAGAAATGAGATGCAAGGAGAAAGGTGGAACATACACTGTCATGCTCAAGACTGGGTCATGGAGCAGGGCTTCCCATTTCAGGGACCCAGCAGATTAGACTGTGGCCTGGCAAAGATAAAACCAGAAAGGGTTTCATTGTTATTGGCTTTAAATATAATTTTAGAATACTCATCTCTAACTATAAAGAATACTACAGTGTGAATAGATTTCCTTTTAAGTATATGTATTTCCTCTTTCCATGAGAAAAAGCCAGGAATCCGTGGCTCAGACTCCTCTGATAACCATGAAAGACTTTGCAGATTAACCCTACTTTCCCAAATTTCCTCTGCTGACACTATTAACTCCAAGAGCTGTGTGGTTCCAGCCAGGGCAGAATGGCAAGTCGCCTGTTACAAAAGTGTCCTTTCCCTTGCAGCTGTCCAGTTCTTACTATGCAGATGGGGGATTTATTTCTCCTTTCACCAGCAATTCTTTTTATCCTCACTCAGGACTGTGATCCTTTGTGATCATGTATGACTCAGTCAGTGGCAGGAACACTCATAGAATTGAGGAGTTTTCAAATGTGTCCAAGTGAAAGGGAACAGGGTTTCAGAAATGAAGAATTGCTCTGAGGGCTGTCTGCATATTAAAAAGGGGCTATGACTTCCTTCCCATGAAAAGTAGATATTCATAGTTTTACAAAATGCATCTTTGTCCTCAAAAAAGAATTTTGACTCTTGCTTCATTGTGTGTGGTCAGAATAACAGTGAGAAGAGTCAACTCAGAGAAGGTGGACAGGAAAATCAGTGCAGGAAAGAAATCTAGATCATAAAGCTAACTTGAATCAATATGGTTCATTTCTTGTCATGTGTAAATGTCTAAATAATCACTTCCATTCTTCACTTAAAATTTTGAAAGTATACATAAACATTTATTCATGATTATCTCTAGCATATTCCTATGTAATATTAAATTAAAAATAAAAATAATTTAACATTAATAGCTCCTATTTAACATTTACAAATTAGAATATATAAGTGCTTACTTTTATATAGAGATTATTATATATACTATATAAATTATATCTATACCATATATTTTAGCTTGGAAACACATACAGTTCAATCCAATTGCTGGTTGTATGTGCTGTGCCAGTTATTTTATCATTTTATCAGTGTGCTGGACAAGTATTTACTACCACTGAAGTTTACCCCGAGCAAGTGTTTACTTGTTTCTGCAGAAGTCGCCATAAAATATCTGTGCAGGACATCATGTTCATAACTGTTCAAAAAACAACCGTAGTTATATTCACTAAAATTCTTGGCATTTTTTTAAGCAGGAACTGAAATTGTGAAATCTAGACCTTGATGCCAGTTACCACAAAACTTTATTTTTGCCAGCCTTTTTACAAGTAATTCTGCTTTGAATATCATGTAATTTGTTTATGTAAAGAGATTCCAAGTAAGCAACTTGAGTAATTTATTATGAAATGCTATTTCAGTCTCAATATGAGTTATACATTTAAAGTTAGAATAAGTAGGTAGACCAGAAAGGGACTGAGTAGATATGTGTGATGAATTTTCTATCACATTAAACTTGATGTTTTATAAAATCAAACATAGATGATAATAAGGTAAATGAATCAAATGAGGATCTATGCTGTAATTATAAGAAGGCTGGATATTCTCATCTCTCAAATAATTAAAATACCAATTTCTTAATCTCGGACCAGGGATTTATTATAATATGACATTTTCTAATATGGCCTTACAAGATATTTCCAACTAATATTGCCAACATTCAGTCACTCATATTCTTAGCATTATTTAGGATTGTTTCAGTCCCCTTTAGTTATTATCCTTATTGATGAAAAATTTATCTCATCCTTGGACAGTAGATATTTCTTCAGGTTGAGATCTAAATCTTTGTGATATAACCCTAATAGTTTTGATAGCTTTCTTTGCTTTCTAGAATGGAAAGATATTCCAAGCCCACTTTGTACATCAATGGCTCCAGATGATTTAAAATTTTTATTTTGTGGTCTTTTATTGATTTGTATGTGTTCATTATATAGTAAGAAAAAAGAAAGCCTTTGTTTTTTATTTGAGTGAAAAAATGCCTGTGGTGTTTTTCCTTGTAGTATTTTTCTTTAAATTTTTGTTACATTATTTATCAATCTTTCTATTTTGGATGTCTTCTGGACTTTGTGTCTTATTTTAAAGGGCCTTTTTCCACACCAAAGATTATATACAAACTTTTTATATCTTTTTCTATTCTTTGTATAATCCTGTTTCTTATGTTTAAGTTGTTGATTGATCTGGAATTTATTTATAGGGCTATAGGACATGAGGTAGTAATCAAACTTTTTTACAAATAGCAGTCCTGTTGTCCAAACACCATTTATTGAATAATCCATCATTTACCCACAGTTCCTTGAGGTTATAGCCATATTATACAACATTGACTTCTTATAACATAAAACAAGATTTTGAAGTTAACCGTAGAACAACAAAATCAAAAACAAAATGCTGAATGAAATTAGCATTGTGCAGCATTTGGTTTGATATGAAACCCAGTTGCAAACCCTTGGATTTGTCAAAGATCAGTTTTCTTTTCATATAAGGTTATTCATATATTAAAATTTTCTAGTTTTTGTAGTTTTTCAATCTCCTTTTTTTTTCTCTGACTCTCACAATAGTCATAGGGGATAGCAGCATAGAAATATTATTTCTTTTTTATTGTAAGTAATGAAATTGAGGTTGAAAGAGGTTATGGGACTTGAGTGAGAACAAATCAGAACCTATCTTATTTCTCTTTTGGATTAACTATCTCTGTAAATCATCTTGCCTCTTATTCTAATTCTCATTATTATTCCTGTTCTCATTCTCCTTCTTCTTTGTCCTTTTTACTAGTTTATGAGAAAATAGTATCAGTGACCTAATTTTATTTCTGCCATTGAAATGATATATTTTCTAATGTGATTCAACCATTAAAATGTAATTACTAGAAATTGAAATATAGTTAATAGATTTATTAATGAAAAAATTAACCTGCTATATTATAATATATGTTACTTGTAGTCACCCGTTCATTTTGTCTTTGCTGTTGGTTAAGCTAACAATTAGGCTACTTTGTTTAATTTTTATGGGATTTAAAATGAGTAGTATGCATCATGCTTCTTAAATTCAATATTGACTGAGTACTTGGAACATAGTAGACTTCTTAAGTGTTGTTGGATTATCCATATATACATAACCACAATGCAGTGGGAATAATGCTGCAAAAGATATGTAATGGAGTCCATGAGAGAACTTTTGCCTGGGGAAGTCTTGGAGAATATCAGTAAAGTCTTTTTTCAATGTTATTTTCCCATTAAGTAGGAGTTAGTATTGTAGAGCAAACGAATATTGAAATTCCTTTTCTCAGAGGGGAAATGTAACCAAAGAGCTGTGGGCAGTCTCTTGCATAGAACTTTTAAAGGAAGTCAATTAGATTGTGCTGCTGAGTTTTGATTGGATGGTGGGAGTCATGAGAGATCAAACCTGGAGTCAAACTATGAAGGTTAGATTTTATTCAATAAAAACAAGGAAGCACCAAAGGTTTTTGCAGACAGACAATGACATGCTTATATTTGAGAAGATGATGAGGAAGAGGTAGGCAGCAGTGATGACGCTGTTTCTAGTGAAACCAGGCTTCAGGACAACATAATTATTAAAGTTTGAAAAGTACTTGCCTCTAATACACTTACTATACCCAGGCCTACATTATCTGGCAGACAGAGCTATCAGTGTGGAGTTTAAGAGAATACTGTAAGGTTAGGGCACTTAGGGTGAGGAGGAGAATGGAATCCTGAAGCAGTAATTAAAGGATACATAAAAGGGAAGGCAAGATTATTTTGCCTTCAACTATAAGTTTAAGCAAATATTTATTTATAATTCAACACCAGAAGATTTAAATTTTACTCAGATATATTAAATGCTTTTAGAAGAATTTTTGCTAGTATCTGCAAGCTATTTCAGTAATATTAAAGGAAAAAACATTGCTACATAGGTAATAAACAAGTAATGAAATAAAGTAAATATTTTTCTTCTTTAAAAAAAATCTTAACATACATTTTTAAACCTTGATTATACTAAATACCTCATAAAAGAGAGCCAACCACACCCAGCAACACAAACCTATGCGCCCCTCTCCATTTACAATGATAGATAGGACAGTAAAACTGTAAAGCAGATATGGCACTAGACAACTGAGATATGCAAAGCCTCACCTTGCCTCTCATACCTCACCTATAAAAAGGAAATGATATTTGTGAGCAGTACTATTGACTCTTACTGCACGGGCTTATTTTCAGGATGAAATAAGATTATATATGCAAGAATGCTTTCTAAATTTTAAAGCATTATACAAATATAGTGTATTATTTTTAGAGAAAAATAGAGAAAAGCAATTAAAATGCAAAACTATTAGCCTTGAAGCCAAAACATTTATAACTTTATTCCTTTTTTGTATTTTTTTCTGCTTGTTTACTCAGTCTTTGGGAAATGTTTCAAATATTTTTAAATAAATGTTTTTATTGCTTGTCAGAAAAAATAAAAAATGATAAAAAAGGAAATCATATTTAAAATTAATTTGCGATACGGGTTATTAAATAGCTATTTGGTAAAGGATTAAAGTGCATGTTATGGTTATTTCTTCTAAACATTTATGTACCAAAATTGCATCTTTGTTTGGTTTTCACGTTGACAGACATATACGCATGAACCTTGTGTATTTTACATTTTCTCTAACCATTAGAAATAGCTAACATAATAGATGATTTTTTGGTTTGTCTTATAGTATTTGTAATATTCTAATTCTAATTTACTTTTGACATATTTCATATGGGATGTTGTCATTTTAATTGCCTTCGTATTTAACACCTGATATGCAGTGACTTGACTCACACCTACTGAAAAGTCATACAGCAGGCTTGCCAAGTTCTGATGGCTTCCTCAAGTCCTAAAGGGGGAAATTCTCCTGGGAAGATATACCATTTATTCTTCGCAAACCTTCTTTTTTCTGAAAAGCGCATACATCTGTCCACATTTGTAACCTACATGTCCTGCTTTCTCTCAAGCACAGGAGGATCTATTGAAAAACTTCCTATCACACTGAAACAAAAGGTGCAGCCCACGCCGTTAATGTTAGCCATGTCTTGTAAATTTAAGCCATGTTACTCAGGCAGAAATTCCAGCTGTTAAAACACAGATAATGGAAAGCCAGTGTAAGTCGTGACCAACATTCTCAGTAGGGTTAACACCAACATTGCACATTACTTGAACCATAAACTCGATTGCTTTGGGGTCATCGGCAATGTCATCGTGCCTCAAGTTTTCTGCGTGGTTTGGTTGCTGAGTTCCACTTCACGGAAAGAAAATTATATTACTCGCTTTTTAGTATTTTATTGGATTGTACGCTAAATTATATTCTGCATTTAAGGGCACATTGAACTCCCAAAATAATGTGAGAAATTTTCTTCCTGAATTTGTAGTTAATTTTGAAGTTATCTTGATCTACGCAAAATAAAGCTGTAAAAGTTTGGAATTTGTCTGCTTTTCATCATAGTAATAGTACTACTCAATATGGTAAAATGTCTTTCTTTGTACTTGTTTTTAACAATTTTCACACCTCAGTTGTATGAAGTTGCAAATATATATATTGAGTCCTGAGAAATTAAGATGAATTGGGTCAGCGTATCTTTCTGTCATGTGTAGTTTAACATAGTACAGAAAGCCTCTGTGTTAAAATCATGGAACAAAAGCCCATGAAATTGTTAAAAACTGCAATCAAGTTAATTTTTGGAAAAAAAGTAAGAACTCAGTCTTTAGTCTCAATTCAGTAATGAAGTTTCATTGCCATACATCACAGAATACCTTTTCCTCCTAAAAAGAATAATCAGTCCTATGGGAAAAGGAAAACCTTAACCAACAAATGATTGTACCTCCCTGTCTCATCTCCATATTATTTCAATTACATAATGCCATTAATAAGGTCATGGGGGGTAAAATAAATCTTTATAATTCTTCAATATTTTATTTTTAATAACTACCATGAGATATTAAATTATGTTATATTCATCTTAAACTTTAATATATTAATCCTGGTAAGAGCCCATCAGCAATTGTAAAAGTATATATAAAAATATATTACCTTCATTGAATAATTGGGGAAATTAAAGACATATCTATTCTTCCTTTAGTTGTCATAGCAATTTAATGTTCTACAATGACAATCAGAATATAGAAAAAGGTAGAATCACGGTGTTGCTGTGTAGGCATCCCCAAGGAAGCATGAGCAACACATCACTGTATAAATCGTTTATACACTTTTCCTAGTTCAAATTAAAATACCTAGCCACAGCTGTGTTTCATGAGTTGTTTTAGATTGATAAGAAAATAGGCAAGTACCGGCAAGAAAGACAATGTGAAAACAACTTGTTTCTGTAAAGGTAGTATTTACTCAAATGACATAAACAGCTCTGCGTTTATGTGCCAGGTATTTTATTTGACACAGGTGATCAAAGATAAATGTCACATGGGCAGTTTCCTCAAAGAAAACCCACAAACCAGGAGGGAAGAGAATCAAACAAGGGGACATTAGAGTGCAGAGAAGCATATGATATGAAAGGCGGATCCATATGATGCCCTGAGGAGACGAGAACAGTGAGGAATCAGTCCTAGGTCAGGAAAGAAGTTACATAATGACTCCTGCTGGTGATAAAGTCTGTGCTGAATTTTTAATATATGGTTATTATTATTCTAAACACAATAATGGACCCAAGTAAGAGGTATTCAGAAACCTTCAAGTAGTTCAGAATAGCTCATACCCAGACAATTAGGACAGCCGTTTAGAGATAAAGAAGTCCTGTGCTTAAATTATCTTATATAAAATTCTAAATACTTTAGAATTTGTTCTATGGAGGCTTTTGGAAATCAGTGAAAGATTTTAAGCAGGGAAATCATAAGCGCAAATTCACATTTCAGGAAGAACTCTGGCGGCAGTGTGGAGAATTAATGTCTGGGACTGAGGGCACTGCCCGGGAGGCTGGTGTTAAAATTAAGGTGATAACTAGTAAAATTGTGAATCAAATAAGTGCCAAGGAGCAGGCAAACATTATTGAATGTTGCTAAAAAATAAGGTAAAAGAAAGAAAGCTCTATTTGGGATAATTTTATGAGAACAGTGAAAAAATGGGGTTTAGGGTTTTGTTTACAACTGCATTTCCAGTTTCAGGGTAAGGCCCTGACAAAAAGGAAACATTGATTTTTTAAAAAATAATTACATAAATGATCTAAACCTATATTCTCCATCGAACATAAGGTGTGCGGCTGTTTGCTGAGTGTCGAGAGAGGTCTTAAGTTAAGGCGATTGAGTAAATAGCTACTCAGAGGAATGACAAAATGACACAGCCCGAGAAATATAAAAATGTCTTGGCAATTTGGAGGGCAGATTGTTAGTTACTGTTTTATACTTTTGGAATGATTTTCTTGAACAGTTATCAGTAGCCTCGGTGTAAGAATGGGAAAGGCAGGCACGTGGATGAGAGAGAACAAGGCGCAAAAGAATTGAGGGCTGACCACGGGGAGGAGGGGGAGGGAGTTTTGTATTTTGAAAAAAATACAAGAGTCCCAACTCTGGAGGCTTGCATGAGGTCAAAAAATATTTATAGTGTTATGAATAGTTGTATAGATAAGCTGGAAGGGGAAGAGGCTGTGGGGAGTGAACAGAACATTCCAGCTATTCTTCCATACCTGAGCAGTTGTGCTGAACAATGAGGTCTATGCTATGGCCTTGGTGTTGTGCCTGAAATGTAATGTGGCCCTGAAGATCATTGGCACTGAGGAGATAGGAACCATGAGGCTAGATTGTGGAATGGTGGGCACATGGACATTGAAACTTCCCCGTATAAGGGTGGGTTTAGGATGTGGAAGAACCCTGTGAAGGTGTATGTGGTCATGGAGGCAGATGATACAGAGGTCAGTTAATGACAGCAACAAACTGAAAGGATTGCATAGATTGATGGCTTGAGTCTTGATAGAATGGTTGACGGTGTACTAAGTAGTTTGGAATTTAGATGGGGGAGCCTGAATTATATTAATATTTCCTTGCAGAGTGTAGAGTGCGGGCGAAAAGAGAGCCACCATTTAAAAGGATTTAGTCAGGAAGCAGTATCCTCGTAGGAGTTTTATTAGTTTTCTATGGCTGTTGTAACAAATTAACAAAAATATAGTAGCTGGAAACAATATAATTTTTTAAAATCTCATAGTCCTGTAGGTGAGAAGCCTGAAATGATTCTCAGTGGGCTAAAATTAAGGAGTCAGCAAAGCGGCATTCCTTCTAGGAGATCTAGAGGGAAAATCTATCACCTTGTCTTTTCCCAGCTTCTAGCAACCACACACAGTCCCTTGGCTCATGGCGTCATTACTCCATCTTGAGAGCCAGCAATGAATGGCAGGTCTTGGCTTCCTCACGCTGCATCACTTCAGCTGGTTCTCTGGTATCACCATCGCATCTTCTTCTCTGACCTTTTTAAGGACTTGTGATGACATTGGGCCCACCTGGATAATTCCAGGTAATCATATCTGCAAAATCCTTTTGACATAGAAAGATATTCAGAGGTTCCAGCATTAGGGCGTAGACATCTTTGAGGCTCTGTGGTTTTGCCTAGTGTGTGAGCTCTGACTCAATTCAGGCAAATAGGTGTTGAAGCATGTTGTAAATTGGATGTTGTCATTTACTCACTGTGAAGTAATGATTTCAGAAGGCATGGTGGAAGAATTCGGGAGGACCAATAAAATTGGTCCAGAAACACAGTTTTAGTATATATATTATCTCCAGTAGAAATTATCATTATGAACCGGTTCGTGTTTCATGATTTATTCAATGGACATTTTAGCCAAAGATCGATATGTTAAAAATGGGAGTTTTCAGTTTGTTCATAAAAGAGGCAAACCTTTTCTAGGTTAGATTAGCTTTAACCACAGACAGATTTTTTTTTTTTAACAATGTCATCAAGCATTGATTTAGTAAGCAAAAGATAATTTCATGTTCCTGTGCTCGGATTGGTTTCTTTTGATTAACTGCTCTGAGGTATCATATGAGGTATCACACTTTAAGGTTATGATTGCACATAATATACTTAGATGAAATTTATCGAGGCACTCATTTGTCACAACTGAACAGTCGTGATGAAGCTATTACTTGAATCAGCAAATGGGACTGGGTTCAAAATAATAACAATGTAAATTTGCATATGATTGTAGCCATACTTAGAGTCTCAAGTCACTCGTACAAAAAATGTCAACCCTTTCCTAGCTTTTACTATCAAATGTTATTTTAGTAATAACAGCATAATAGTCTTTGTTTAAAAAAGAGAATGCCAGCGACATATTTTTGTGACAACTTCATTTCATTTAGTAATTCAAAAATAAGTAAAAAGCAGGGATACAGTATTACTGTTTCCTCAGGCATGCGATGATTCAAACAAAGAATACTGATAGCACCTGTACTACACTCCTGGGGAAAGATATGTTCTGATTTGTAAAAAGAAATATAGAGCTTTCTGTGCTGTGTAATAGCATCTTAAATAATAATGAAAATACTTATGTAACAATGTGCCAAGTTTGGGCACAGGGTCAAAGAAGACTGACGTAAAGTGATAAGACAGAGGATTTAGAGTTTACAGATGTTTAAAGCAACTCTTCATAATTTTGTTACAAATATTGTATTATAGTTTTAAAAATAATCATTACCATAATCTTCCAATTTAAGAGGTATCACACTCTATAATTTAATTGGAGATTGTCTTCCATCTCTGTATTATTTGATTCCTAGAGTATTATTAACCAATTGTTATGTATGGATGAAACGACTGGATCTTTTGAAGATTTGGACCTGTCTTCTCTTTGTACATGAAGATACGGGTGCTTTTCTGAAACAGATATGTTTCAATAGTTTATCTTTTTAAAATCATTAGTGGGCTAAAAAATTAGAAACTGTAGAACATGTGCATTTTTAGCCATATTGAGGTATAATTGACAAAATTATGAGATATTTAAAGTGTATATCATGATGATTATATATATGTACATGGAGAACACATGTATTTTTAAAATAAAATGATAGATATATCTATCATTTAAGCTACTAAAATTTTTTGTTTAGTAGTCATGTAAATATCAGGTAAAATTTTTAACTTAATGTATTTGTTATTTTAAACAACTAATTTTGAGACAGTTTTAGCCATTAATCAAATAAATAAGAAATAGGTATTTGAATTCTCTGGAGGGAGGTGGAAGGGTTCAGCCAAGGTGCATCTAAGTTTGCAGCTAAGGCAGAGATCTCTGAGAATATATAAGTATTCAATATTCCATGCTGTGTATTCTCAGCATCAACGATGAGGCTTTGTAAAAAAGTATGTCTTTTTACTGAGCCAGATAGATTTATATTTTATATACTGCACAGAATTGTGCCTCATACTTAACTAAAAGTCCCAGGATTATTCTGGGTTTCACTTAATGGTTTTCAAAATGTTAGGGTTATAGGCGGCATGAATATCATTTCCTGTTGATTCAGTCTGTTTTCTTGAAAGTTGAAGACACTGATGTGTCAGGTTGATACTTCAGACACATGCTGATATTCACAAATCAACACAGCCTCAGGGCCTTAGATTATGTTTTATATTTATAAAAACCTGTGACTTTTCTAAGAAATTGTGACTTAATTTACTTCATCAAATTCCACAGTTCTTCAAAATCTGAGATGCTTTTGATCATAAATTCTTACAGTTTGCATTTACTATTTCACCCACTAGACAGTTTAAATTTAAATAAATGTATTATATTTGAGTAAAATGAGAATGTGCTTTTTTCTTTTGCAATTTCAATTTTAGGGTTTAAGATCTCTAATTATATCCATTAGATAAATCAATTTATCAGTCGTTAGTGATTAAAAAGTTAATTATAACATAATTCTGAAGCTTTAGAAAGTTTTAATTTAAGAAAGCAGTTCTACTAAGAGAGTAGATTTTAAAAATTATCATCACAGGAAAAAAATGTTTTGTTACTATGCAAAGTGGTGAATGTTATCTGCCTTACTGCAGTGATCATTTTGTAACATATATTAAATCATGATGTTTTACACCTGAAACTAATGCTATATGTCGATTAAAAGAATAAACTAAAAATTAGAAGAAAAAGAAAAAATTCAAACAGTACAAGAGTACACAGTGAAAAGTAAATACACCCTCCCCCGCCAAGAAAAAAGCAGCTCAGTATATCTCTTTAACAACGTTATATCCAAACATTTTGACTTTTGACTCTAATAAAACAGTTATAATATGTATACCCCACCTATTTTCCAAAATTTTATAAAGTGACTAAAGAGGCAAGCAATTGTTATATTCATAGACTTTATCACTTCTTCCTATGTACAAGGCTGTAGATCTGTTTTACAAATTTAGATGAAACCCCTTCAGCCTAGGTATCGGCAGGGCAGACCAATAGTTGTAACTCATTTGAACAAACTTTTTCTTGTCATGTCATTGAAAATTTTTTGTCTATGGAAAGTGAATACAAAAATGTTTCAAATGATTTACTGGGATCCTTACTCTCTACTAATTTGTGTAAAGAATCTAAGTAGGGAAAACATTTTGGGGCTAAAATATCAATGTAGTCACATTCTGTGTCAGGAAGACATATTTGTCCTATAGGCTATGGTTCAATCCCAAGGATACAAGTGGAGGGTTACACGGGGCAGGTGAACTCTGCATTTACCAGAAAGGTTTTGGAAAGGCATAATCAGAATGGTGATTTTAGGGTATCATAAAGAGAAAGAGGAAAGTGTCCCAAGTAGGAATGACAACATAGGGCCAGAAAAGATAAGTGGAGTCATTGGCATGGCTAGGAGAATCAAGGTCAAGTTCGAGAGAAGTGCATGTAATTCCCAGAGGTTACTCAGGACTTGAGGGTTTTCATAGGTTCATGATTCATGGACGGGCAAGGCTACTCAGATGTGTCACAGTGGGCAGGATCAGCAGTATTCTATTACAAAGTGCAATTGACCCTTGAACAGCAGAGGCTTGAGCTGCACAGGTCCAGCTACACATGTAATTTTTTTTAATCAAGTATCAACTGTATTTTTGATCTGTGGTTGGGAGTCTGTGGGTACAGAGGGCTGGCTACAGTTATAGGCACATTTTCGGCTGCACAGAGGTAGGTGCTCCAAACCCTGTGTTTTTCAAGTTGACTGTGAATTTTTCTATCAGATTTTCAATATTAAATTTTATTGTCACTTTTCCAAGCTAATTTTCTTTTATTCACATCATTTATAGTTCAGTTAATGGAGATTTGTAAAGTGTATGCTAATGAAAATTTTAAAATCTGAGAACATTCCAAGAAAATTTCTGTGGTTACATGCTTGCAACAGGAACCAATAAATAGCAGTTTTTCATGGAATTATTTATTTCAGTACCTCATTGGTGTAAAGCCAGACTGAAATGTTGCTCATAGTATAACATTTATGTATACATGTATATTCAAGTAATTATACAGTAATCATTCTCTAACTTATTAAATATTAGACATTTATACAAAGAATATGTGGTAAAGAATAAAAATAATTGGAAATAAATATTTCAGATTGTTGCCAGAACTTTATTATTTTCTTTTACAGAGCATTCCAAAAAAAAATCAATAATGGTCTTGTGGAATAAAATCCCATTTCCATGTTTATCATTGAATCTTCTTCTTAGTACCCTTTTTTTTTTTTTTAGCAGGTTTTCATTTCTTTGGAACATTTAACTGACACATCTCAGAATAACTAATACTGTCTGATCAAGTGATAAAAACTGCTAATTTCATTCATTTCATCACCTGCATACTTTTTAGGAGGAGTGAGAAAACCCATATGGGCCTGCAAAACCCATGCATTTATTTATAAAGCCCAGTTTGTTCCTAACTAACTTGATGTTACTATCTAGTGCCTTATTTACAGTACCTGTTTTGTCAGTAATTAAAGTTGGTACCTACATAATGGTATTTTTGGTTTTCTTTCAAGGATCCCCTGTTTCATCTGGAATCACACAGGACTGAGAGAGGAAGGGGCAGGTGTCCTTTTGATCCCAACTCCTCCTTCATCTCCACTTTAATTGGTAATTATTGCGGCTGCTGCTCGCATCAGGTGGTAGTCATATTAATTTTGAAACTTTGGTTATATTCCTTTGGTATTTCTTTATATATGTTGCCTTGTCATATCTTTCTATTTGCAATAGGAGCAATGACATTAAATTTCAAGTCATGCTCACTTGAAAATAAGTGCAATTGCTAAGTATGTGTGTCTCATTCTGAAAACACAAATTGTCACTTAATACCTGATGTAAGGCATTTTGTATTGTACCACTTATTACCAAAATCAATTATATGAATATTTTATAAAAATTTATCTAGAAAAACTAAATTATTTTAGCTTATGCCAAGTCTTTATGTTCTAGTTATTCTATGATTTTTAGGGGAACTTTTAATATTCTCTTCTCCATGCCTTTCTCTGTTATCAGTCTAATTCTAGAGATAATCATCCTAATTGAAAATGTCAGTTATTTATATAAATTCCTGTTAATCTAGAATATAAACTATAGAAGTGAACCAGTTCAAATGACCACTAAATGTCCACATTAGAATAATAGAATAAGCTGGTCATGTCTGTAGATTTCAGTTTGATTCAATTTAATCAAATGAAGTACCCGAAAACCTTATTTAAGACACAGCAAAATATTTTTTTCTCTTTTATACTATTTGGGTTTTTAAATGGCGCATTTGTTAAAGTGCACCAGCACTGCGATGGTACCGCCAGATGGACGAGTTTCCAAGTGTAAAATTGAAGAGTGTGATCCCTGACACTTAAGGCACGTCCTATTAGGAATCATTCTGTTTTCTCCGTGTTGAGAGATTCTGATACAGGTGTAGTGCGATGTACAAATTTCTCTTTAACATTAATAGCAACATGTAGAGTTACATGCTAACATAAAGCCAGCCTGTTTACAGAAAGTGAGAATGTGTAAAACACATGTACAGATTTCCTATTTTAAATAAATGGTAAAACTTAGAACTCCCCATTGATGATTCATCACAATAGCTTATGCTGGATTTAGTATAGATGTCTCTGTATATTCTAGAGACTGTGTGTTCACTGAACTCATTTCACACATTGATTTTAATGTGCTTTGCACCTCACTTCCTACCCTCCCCCATTGCACTCTGCAAATACATATATTTGTAGAGCAAAATCTTGTCAGCTTTAATTAATAGGGAAAGTTTTATTTACTTCAGCTTCACAAGATGAGAATTTCACATAATAATTTAAGTTCTTCAAGGGCTTGAATACAGAGATGTAATATTTTAAGGAATATAAAATTGTAAAGGAAATATTTTTTAAGATACATTGAGTTTCTCTACTAGCCTCTGGGTGTGCACCCATGTGCATGTGTGTGTATGTGTGTAAACAGAATATTGAGGAGGGGAGGTTTTTAATATGGGAATGGTGTTGTCTAAGTCAATTTAGACTTTGGAGGAACCGAAACTGTAGGAATGAGAATGCCAGATTCATATACACTAGAAATTCTTGTACATTGACCACGTATAAATTAATATACATGCATTTGATGGACTCATACACTTTTTCCTAATGTTTTATTGATTTTTAGCTGCAAATATTTAAGATTGGAATATGTCTGAATTAAAGAGACTTTTTTTATCACTTTTCTTTTACCACACAGTATCTTGTACAGAAAAGGCCTCCTATAAATATTGACTGAATGGAGCACTCACTAGAGTTTCTAAATAAACAAATGAAACAAATTTTTTTTGACAGTCAGAAATTGCACACAGTAATTTTATAGTGAAATTCTAAAAAGATTAGAACATCATTTATTTTTAACAACTTATTTGAATTGTTAAAAGTAATTTCTTTTGCCACCCTGCCACTCACTACTCAGACTCCCTGGAGCTTGCTTATGCATGAAACCAGAAATTTAAAACTGAATTTTTTAAGAGGGGAAATATTACTGGAGGGATATTTCCAAGCGAGTTTCACTGAACTTCCAAATCGAATTACACTCTGCTGAAATGTGAAGTGCTTGCCATCTGGGTGGCTATTTGCCTTGTTCAGAAGAGAAATCAAATCATAAAGGCCCTCCAAGCTAAACACAGAAGTTATAGAATAATTCCTCCAAAGAGAAGAAATAAAAATATAATTCTTCACATTTATCCACTAGCTTTCATCTCAAAGTACCTTTGAGAGATCATTCATTCACTGTGGAAATGCAGCAGCCACTGAGATGGAAATCTGATAACCTATGTCAGCCAGCAACTCTTTAATGGAGAGGAAGTAGAAATAACTTACCCAATTGAAAAAGCAGCAGGAATTTGGGCTGGAAAAATGGAGCTACCTGAGTTGGAATTTGGCAAGCTCAGTGTAGCTTACTCTGACAGGGAAGGAATGCACTAATGTGGTATTTTCTGACCACACATGTTCTCTGCTGATGGGTTAGGACAAGACTCCAGCAAAAAAGATGACTATCTTTAGACCATTGCTCCTTCTTTGTTTCTTTGTTAATCATTGCTCACACTTAACATTTAATACCTGCTCATTAAGATGCACCTTCATGGTAAGAAAAAGAACTTGAATTTGTAAGAAAACTCATAAAACTAACGTGGCTCTCAAAGAAAAAAAAATCATTGCTTACAAATCAGACTTTTTAAATGATTTCTTTACTTTAGATAAAGTTTTTATTTCACTTCCCTTAAATAAAATTGGCACAGAATCAAAGCTTACTGTAAAATTGAATGAAAGAATGAAGATTATTTGCTAGATGAATAATTTTATTAAACTTTTAATTTCCTAATAAATGTTAATAACTTGTAATGGTTCTATGTGAAACATAAAGACTAAAATGAGCTCCTTATTGAGCTATGCTCTGTATGTTCAGAAACCAGTCACAATGAAATCATCTGTTAATTAGGCTTACTCTTCAAAAGTCACTTGGTATTAACATAATTTATTTTGATGGCATATAAGTTCATATCTCAGGAGTGATATTTCTGCATGTTTAGCCACATTTACTAATATCATATTTAAAGTAGTTTTAAGTATACAAGACATTACCACCTGGGTTTAAAATGTTTGTTGAAACAATGAATATTTAGTAAGTGAGTTGCTACCTCACTTGCCCATACTTTTCCATTCATCCAGAGATACTAGGATACTAGGTACTTAACTTGACACTAAATTGTTAGGTTTGATGACTGGTCAAATAAAAATTCAAGACCCATTTTCTGTATATTATATGGCTTTTTGGCCAAAAGGAAAAATAATAGTTGACCCTTTTTCATCAGTTAGACATGATGTATTGTTGCATTACTCTCCTTATTAAGTTGATAACACCTTTAGTAACTTTAGGATTCCCTTATAATTTGCCTTCTCAGTTCTGTTGCCATTTTTTTAGAACTTTTCATTCTGAGCCAGATTCGTATTATCAGCTCCAGGTGTAAGTTAATACCTACCATACCTGAAGTGCCTAAGGTATACTAACATTCATGTTATACAATATGTGCTATATGTTACTAGCTTTAGGGGAACAACATTCTAATTTGTCATGTACTTTTTAACACTTTGCTTTGAAAGTGTAAGCTTTGTTGTTGGGATATTTTTAGGATAGTTCTTAAATTAAAGACTTACTAAAGATTATTTCAACAAATAACCACAAATGTTTTACAGTCACTGAAATTTTATTTTTATGCCTTTTTTGTCCTATGTTACTATTTTCTGGAAATAAAGCTACAAGAGTTTACAGCCACTAATGATTTTCTCCTGCACTTTCATCTGTAATAACGAGATCTTTGTGAATGTCTCCTCATTACAAATTCTTTTAATCAAAGGTCAATGTCGATTGAATAAAAGGGAGTTGGAATACATGCAAGAATAATTTTAGTGATTATTTCAAGCTCCTAATAACATTAAAACTTTTTAAAATAAATAAATGTTTCTTTTAAATTAATTTAGGGCAGAGTTATAAATGTATAGTTTTCCCTCAAAATAGGACTTGATACAATTGAAAAATAAATGAAAAAATCTAAATGCAGGTAAAAAATGGCTTCATAATTACAACCTCTATAAATGTAACAAGTGAATGTGCTAGCTCATTTCTTGAATTCCTCCCAACTGCACAGAAACTTAGACTAACGCTATTTTCTTACCATGTTTCTGTCCCTAAAGAATATCTGTAACCTCTTATCCAAGACTGCGCGCTCTCACGTTTGGCAACAGGCCAGCTATCCACATGCTTGCTGTTGCCGCTGGCCGTACCTGCTAGTCTCTAAGGAGCTTTTTGAATATTTTGCTTAAGGTTTCTTCAAAACAAACAACACAAAATCAAAAAAGTTAGAAGAAAAAAAGTTCTACTCTTTAATTCCCCATTGACCTTCTCTCCCTTAGGAATCTGATTTGACCTTGTCGGCATCAATGTCACTGGTTTGCCACCAGGAAAACTCAGAGTACCGCTTTGGGTGACAGTGGATGCAAAGGAACAGGCTCAAACAGTTTTCTTCTTCCTTCGGGCCTCAGAAACCACCTTCTTAAGGCTGATAGCTAGTGCTGGCTATCTGCCAAAACAAAACTAACAAAATGCACCACAACAGCTACATAGCTATAAACAAAACAAAAATTCATTCTTCCCAGTTTCTTCAGCATTCTAAGCAAAATGTGAGGGTGAACTGGGATGATGATTATATGGATCCTTTTTATCCATCTTTATCTTCTCAAGCGCATTTTGTTTCTTTTTGCAGTTATGCATATCATAGTCACTCTGCATAATACTGCATCTAAAGTAGAAGAATTCTCTTACAAAATTATGCAGCTTGGTTATGAAATGAGGCAGTTAAACCAGTCTTTAACTATATGCTTTCCATGAGGCGAATGTATTTCACATTAGGTTTGGAGACATTTACAGCATAAATAAGAGAAACGCTTAAGTAAACCATAAAAAGATAGGAAAGGCATGAAAAACTACTGTGAATTTTTCTCACTGAACAACAGTGATCTATATTTTCAATATGGTGGATAAAAATCTACAATTGATTAATAAAAAGTCTATGAACAAAGCTCTTGGTAAGTTCCAAAAAATATTAAGGCAATGCAGTATTCTTAACTAAAACTTCAATTAGAGTCTATATTATAAAAAAAGAGTTATGTACAAAAGTATTTTAATGATGCATTTTAACTTGGAATTATTTACAGTGGAATTGTTTTTATATATCGCCAGGAGTCAAATGACTATATCATTTTCTTTCATATAAACAATTTAGTGTAAACAAAGTTTTTGGGGGCTGAAAGAACTGGGAACAAATAGTGGGAGAAAATGGGGTCCCTATGTTCGTGAATTAATATAATTGAAGAACAAAGCTTCTTGAGGAGCAAAAATTTTAAAAAAACAACAACACTCTGTTAACTCATATAAATTCCTAACAGTTTTTCTTTCTTGTGATATTCCCCCTGAAGCAGTTTTGAAAAATCAGAATCTTATCCAGAGTTTTTCTTACCTGTATTCCATAGCTTTTTAATTTAAACACCTAAAAGGGTTTTAGATATACTCATTTATTAATCCATTATGCTATTCATTGATTCAACAAATGTTTATTGAGCATCTTCTGGATTCCAGACACAGTACAAGGAAATGGAGACAACAGAATATATAAGACAGATCAAGAAGTCTACATTCTAGTGAGGCCTAATGTCAAACACGTAAGGAGTCAAATAACGTGTAGCAGGATGAGCAATGTGACAGAATAGGCGCGGGCGCTGTGGTGGTACTCGGCGCCACGAACCTAATAGAAGTGTTGTCATGGAAAGATTCGTGGAGAAAGTGGGCAACAGCCAGGTAAAAAATGTGAGGTAAAGGGGGAAAGGAAGTGAAGAAATCCAGGCAAAAAAGGGGGAAGGAGGGCAACAGCCGAGGGACCTTAAAAGTTTAGCAGGCTTAGGGAGTCACTTGTAGGTCTCTAATTCTACAGATACCACACCCATTAGATATTGAATGGTTTTGCCAAGGTCAAACAGGTCATTTCAAGCTGGAAGCTTGGTTTGCTAGATTTCCAGTGCAGGCCAATTCCCAGCATTCTCATATCTGTACATAGAGACTATTGTTGAGCATGACAATGATAAGTTACATTCACCTGTCTAAATACCCTGCAGATGTGTTTTATTTTTAATTATAACCACACCTGACCATTAATTAACATAACATCAGTTACCAACAGAAACCAGTGCTCTAACAATGAAAAATAATGTATGGCATGCAAGTCAAGTATCAAAATAGATTATATCCTAGTTGTTGGCTAACCTAATAGTTATTAAATATTATGTCCCCGTAGACATAGAAAACCAAAAACTTGGGTAGTTCTGTTCTTATCATTGAAACTCTAAAACATATTTTACTATGTATATGAAACTTTACTTTTAATTCATGAAAATATGATTTATTCAGATGTTAATTTTGCTATTTGTAAAATACCAAGATATCGATTTACAGATTTTCTCTAACTATACAAATGGCTATAGTTTCCAAGTAAAGTTTTTCATTGTAAACTATATTTTCTATAAATAGTATCAATTATCACTATAATGATGGTGAGTACTTTTGTTCATTTAATTACTGTTAGGTAACATTTGTGCCTAAAGCTTTACTCTAATTTATTATTTTTCATGAGAGTGTTTACTTTTTCCTAGGAAAGTTTTACCAAACATCATTATTGTCTGTTACTATAAATTTACCAACTGAGATACACAGGTCAGGGAAATATATGTTTTTTTTTTCCTTTGTGCAGAAAACCTGCCCTGAATATAGCATTATTTGTATCATAGGGTTGCCATCTAGTGGCTCTTAGAGGTACTTCTTTGTTAACTTGGTAGAATTGATCAAAGTAAGTGGAACTTTGAAACAATGTCCCAAATGGGGCTCAGGAGAATAAAATTAATGCGAAATATTATAAAGATTAGTTTCCCATAATAACAATTTCATATGTGAAAGTTCTATAAATATTTTAGAATATGAAATCAAATATTAGAAACGAAATAGATAACTGTCATGAGTTTTAGGAAATCAGTATTTTGTCCAATGTATGTATAAACATTCAGCCCAGACAATATTATAAAAATAAGTCACATTTAGAAAATTTTTTAGATAATAGACTTTATATTTTTAGATGGTAAATATAATGAAGTATAATAACTAAAAACTAAAATATCTCAGAAAAATCCTCACTCCGGTGGTTCAATAGTTAATTAACTGTTTTATGGTCACTTCCATCACTAATGCCAAAAAAATGATCATCCCCAAGGCCTTATTATGAATTCAGTGTGATTCTCTGTGATCCAAGTTCAGGGAACGCAGAATCCCACATACGGCTCACATCCCTCACCACTGAAGACATTTTATCTCAAAATACTCTTTCTACACTTTTGCATTTAAAATTTCTAATGAATACAGCATCATTGACTTTGATGTAAATTATGTTGCTTTCTTCCCCTTTATGAACATGTTTAAATAAAATTTTGATATAATTTTCTCTGCCAAGTTACATTTTCTTAAGTCCAGATATAAAGCATCTTTGTTTTACAGTTTTTGTTATTTTTCTTATCACACCTTTTACTTAGTGTACAGGATAATCTGAACAAATACAGCTCTTTTTCAAACTTGTTATCTTTAAAATTTTTAAATACAAAGAAAAATCGAAAGAGGAGTAAAATTTATACTTGTGTGCTGTTAACCTCGATTCACCAATTGTTCATATTTTATCCCAGTGGTTCTCCTCACCCCCCACCCCTCTCCCTCTCTTAATAGATATAGTTAATTTCTTTGTGGAAAATTTAATTTATGTTTATATCCTATATAGTTTTTAAGAATCCAAGTGAATTTTGAAAACAGAAAAAACAATTTATAATTACTTATCTTTTTTGTAAATGAAAAAGTTTATTATAATTACATTTCTAAAATCGTATTTATCTTAAGACTTTGAATTCAGTTTACACTTCATTATTTATTCCTAAACCTGGTATAACAAAAACAACCATCTTTACTTTTTAAAAATTAAGTCAGTTAACTAAAGTTGAAAATAAACTTCCTTACAAAGTGTCCCATTTATAACTCAGTTGATTTGTTTCTCAAAATTTAAACCATAAAAATATACTTAATCTAAGTTTTTAAAAGTTTTAAAGGCTTCACCTTAGAAAAACCTTCATAGATACTGAAATAGATTATATATTTTACACAATAAAATTTATAAATATGACACTCATCTTTCAAATTCTGTTTACATACTTGGTCAAATTTATCTATCTGTACCTTTAATAATTCAAATTCCAAAACTGAGTACACAATTAAAATATGTGAAATTGGAAATATAGTTCATTTGAATTCTCTTAAACTTTAGCTCCTTAAATACCATGTAGGCACATGGACACATTCCAAATTTAACAGGAAAGCATTAATACTTTGGGTTTAGTGTCATCACCATCTCTGTATTTTTAAACCCGACCAGACTTACATGACACTCATTAAGAAAATAGTTTTACCACCCTAAAATGAGGTTGCTATTTCCAGTGACCTGCTGCTGTCATTTTTTTTTTTCTGAACCAGAGATTTTGTGTAGGACAGGACCTCAAAGCTGAGGAGGCCCAAAGCAATCCTTATGGCGTCCCTGAAGGGCTCGCTGATTATCTTTTTTGTCACTTTGACAAAAGAGGACTCTTAAATTCCTATGCTAGAAAGGTGTTGGTCTTTCTGGGCTTCCAGTGATAGCCTTATGTTATTTTTCTGTTGTTAAACTTTTTCTTTCTTTTCTCATAATATCTTTCTTTCTGGCTGGCTCCAAAGACACATTGTTATTTCTCGAGACACTGCATTCATTTTTGTATTCCTCAGTTTGATTTAAATCTGCAGTCTCCACCACGTGTCATAGCGAACTTTATTTATTATGTTGACTACCAGATTAAATTATGACCTCTATAGCTTTCCTGAATAAACAACAAATTTACAAATTAAATGGTAACTAGTTGGATTATATACAACTTTGACACTTTGTGGATTCCACACTAAAATCATGTTGATGGAAGCAGTTTCTTGTTACAAAAAGGATTTTAGTTAACTGACTCACATATACTATACTACTACTGCTAATAATAATAATACCCTGATATGAAGATTTTAAAAAGTTTAATAAAATAAGGTAGACTAAGTTCTTTATCAAATGCTCATGTAGGTCTTAGCATGTGCCAGCTGCTCTTTTAAGTTCTTTACTCTTAAGCCTTTTGAGTGCTATTCCTATTTATAAATGTGGACACTGAGAGGTTAAACAGCTTGCCCGCGTTCACACAGCTGGTAAGTAGCAGAGTCGGGGTTGAGGCTGGCAGTCTGACTATACCATGCACGCTCTTAACAATAACAATTTCATAAGGTTGTATTTATAGTAAACCCAGATGTGGCTTAATGTAAGTGTGGTTTGCACACCGTCTTCAGATCCAGAAACAAACACTGACTTCACTTTAACTGATGTTTCCCTGTAGGCAGTGAGCTGTTCACTGGCCTCTACAGCGACTACTGGGGCAGAGACGCTGCCGTGTTCCGGAGCATGGGACGGCTGGCGCACATTCGCACCGAGCATGACGACGAGCGCCTGTTGAAAGGTAGGACCGAGGAGAAAACACTACGTAAATCAGAGTGGAACATAAATCTAGAATTCATGAAGAAGTTGCCATTTCAACAATACCTACAAATGTATGTTTTTACAAATTTTACGATTTTTAAAAATAGCAGTATTTGTGAATTGAAATATATGTATATCATTTTATATCAAAATAATTTGTATTTATTATAAAACCAAATTATATTTATAGCAATGTTTAGAAATAAGGATTCAAGTGGAGAAAACAAAGCAAATACATGAAAAGTAAAAAACCCTTTCATCCAACAAATTGTAATATCCATTGACATCATTTTGGATGAAGCGATTGCTTTGCTTTGCTTGCACTTTACAGACAAATAAAATGCTAGGAAAATCACTTGCCATTCTATGACAAAGAAATTTTCATAAGGAATAATTTATATATTTTAGCACAATGGTATACCTAGTAACTAAAACATCATTTTATAGTGAGCCGTTATTGTCTTCAGCCTTTTTATTAAACTTCAAAGGGCATAGTCGTTATTGGCAGCATGTTGTTATGAAAATATTTCACCTACCATATCAATCAAAGTATATTCACTGAGCTCCTTTAAACGACAAACAAATAAAAACAAATTTTCTGTCTTAAAATTAAAATGGTTTCATGAACTAGACTACTATATAATTTATGAATTGAAAAGTAGACCTCTTTACTAAAATATTTTAATATGTTTACATTAGCCTTTTATATCTTTGGAAGAAATTATTTATGGAGACTACCATCATGGTACGTCCCATGTGTCCTTCTGTGAATGCATTTCAAGTATATAAAACATGGTGTTCAAAAATTATTTTCACTTTGACTATCATTTTCCAATTAAGATGTCCTCTAGTATTTCAAAGAAAATCCATGTATTGGAAATAAAATGGAGATAACTCCATGATTTTTAATGTTTAATGTAAAATTTCAAGGAAAATATTTTATTTCTTCATAAAGTTAAACTGAAGCTTTGATGTGACATATAATTGATTAAAATAATTTACTATTTTGTGATAACTACTTTTTCTTCTGTTTTTCCTTCTATAGAACCAAAGTTTGTAGGTTCATATATGATTGCTGACAACGAAGACCGAGAGGACAACAAAGTGTATTTCTTTTTTACTGAGAAGGCTCTGGAGGCAGAAAACCACGCCCACGCCGTCTACAGCCGCGTGGGGCGGCTCTGCATGGTGAGCAATGCATTCGACCCTCACGAAGCTTTCCTATCTCAGGATTTATTGGCCGGCCTTTGTTCATTTTAGAAAAGGTTTCTAGTTTAAAATATTTCCCACTATTCTGTAAGCTGCCTAAAATTTGTATTTACTATCTCATCTTTATACTTTATATTCAGTGGAAGTTTCTTAGGGGAGCTTTGCTTTTTGTATGAGTTCCCCGTTTTCAAACCCATAATAAAGAAATAGTGTATAATTAAGCTGCTTTTCTTCCCCTACAGAAGTTTGAGCTCCATTTTTAAAAATTAAGCAAAATTTTTTAGTTTCTTTAGTCTACATTCTTTTTTTTTTAATTTCTCCCCTTTAATCCCCTCCGCCCTGCACTCCCCCCGCCCCCAACCAGCATTCCCTGACTTACTTCATGTCCACAGGTAGTACATGTAAGTTCTTTTGTTTCTCCATTTCCTATAATATTCTTAACCTCCCCCTGTCTATTTTGTGCCTACTATTTATGCTTCTTATTCCCGGTACTTTTTCCCTCCTTCTACCTCTCCCCCTCCCCACTGATAACCCTCCATGTAATCTCCACTTCTGTGATTCTGTTCCTGTTCTAGCAGTTTGCTTAGTTTGTTTTTGTTTTTTTAGATTCTGCTGATAGTTGTGAGTTTGTTATCATTTTCCTGTTCATATTTTTGATCATCTTTTTCTTAGATAAGTCCCTTTAACATTTCATATAATAAGGACTTGGTGATGATTAACGCCTTTAACTTGATCTTATCTGGGAAGCACTTTATCTGCCCTTCCATTCTAAATGATAACCTTGCCAGATAGGGTATTCTTGGATGTAGGTCCTTGTCTTTCATGACTTTGAATATTTCTTTCCAGCCTCTTCTTTACCTGTAAGGTACCTTTTGAGAAATCAGCTGATAGACTAATGGGAACTCCTTTGTAGGTAACTGTCTCCTTTTCTCTTGCTGCTTTTAAGGTTCTTTCTTTATCTTTAATCTTGGGTAATGTAATTATGATGTACCTTGGTGTGTGCTTCCCTTGGGTCCAACTTCTTTGGGACTCTGAGCTTCCTGGACTTCCTGGAAGTCTATTTCCTTCACCAGATTGGGGAAGTTCTCCTTCATTATTTTTTTTCAAATAACTTCTCAATGTCTTGCTCTTCCTCTTCTCCTTCTGGCACCCTTACAATTCGGATATTGGAGCATTTAAAGTTGTCCCAGATGTTCCTCAGCCTCCCCTCATTTTTTCGAATTCTTGTTTCTTCATTCTGTTCTGGTTAAATGTTTATTTCTTCTTTCTGCTACAAATTGTTGATTTGAGTTCCAGTTTCCTTCCCTTCACTGTTGGTTCCCTGTATATTTTGCTTTATTTCACTTTGCATAGCCTTCACTTTTTCCTCCATTTTGCCACCATACTCCACCAATTCTGTGAGCATCCAGGTTACCAGTGTTTTGAACTCAGCCTCTGTTAGGTTGGCCTCTGTTAGGTCTCTTCATTGCTTAGTTCTGTTTTCGGAGCTTGATCTGTTCTTTCGTTTGAAACATATTTTTTTTGTCTTAGCAAGCCTATTATGTTGTGAAGGGTGGAGCCTTAGATATTTGCCAGGGCAGGGCAACCCACATCACTACCTCATGGTGCTGCATGTGGGAGAGGGCTCCAAGATGGAATAATGCTCCTTACTTGGCTCTTGGCTGGCTTTCAGTCACTTCCCCTGCCATCCATGAGCCAATCGGAACCTTTTGGTGCTGATCCCAGGTGGGTGGGTTTGTGTACATTCTGGGACTCTGTGGGTGTCTCAAATGAACTCTGTGAGACTGGCAATTTCTCCCACTGCTTCAACCCCCACAGGTTTTTACCAATAGAGCTTTTGAGGCTTTCTTTTCCCACGCCGGAACCTTGGGTTGCGCGGTCTGTCTCGCTCCCCTGTTGTTCCTACCAGTTTAGCTGCACGCAAATGGGGGACTGCCCCACCCAGTCCACCAGCCGCAGCCTTGCCTCGTGTCATTTCCACCCTGGCTCCCTGACTCCGCCCCTCCTTCCAGTCTGGATGAATGTTTCTTTTTTAACTCCTTGATTGTCAGACTCCCATACGGCTCAGTTTTCTGGCTGTTCTGGTTATTTTTTTGTTTTTAAATTTGTTGTTGTCCTTCTTTTGGTTGTGTGAGGAGACAAAGTGTATCTACCTACATCTCCATCTTGGCTGGAAGTCTCCTAGTCTATATTCTAAGTATTATAATTTACATAAGGATGTTTCAAGAATGTAGTTGGCTGATTCTGTAGAAAAAAATCATCTGTAGTTTGTCAGGTATTCAGATAGATTGTTTAAGAACATTTAAAGTCAACTGAAGTAGCAATATAATATATATTATATCACATATATTGTATAATATATACTGTATATAATAATAAGTAGCAATATAGTATAGTATGTTCAGTTGAGAGAATACTAATAATATTGCAAGTGTAAAGGTACTCTGATATTTAGGCTATTTAATGAGTACATTTCAGAAGAGAGTTGTATGTATGTCACTATATACATGTAGTATATGTATGTATGTACAAATACATATTATATGGTTTATGTGTGTTTTTGTTTATATGTATATATTTGAAGTTCTTTTTTCTAAAAGAAGAAAAAGGAAACCATGCTTCAGTATTTTTGGGATAAGCAGTTTATTAATCAATAAAATAATAAGGGTTACTGTATCATAAAAACCACTACTTTATTTAGAAGAAACTACTCTATTAACATTGTTTAATACTCATAAAGCATATTTAATGGACCGGAGTGAAATACACTGACCAGGTAGAATGTGCAAACTTAAAAAAACAAAGGGGAATTGTGTTCATTATTATTTGAAGTTTATGCTAAATTTTCCATATTAAATGAAAAAGCTGCATGTTTAATAACAAAATCTGTGTTGGTAAAAGTTCTATTAAGTCCCCACTTACCCACTTTTTGTTTTTCACAGAATGATGTGGGAGGACAGAGAATACTGGTGAATAAGTGGAGCACTTTCCTAAAAGCGAGACTGGTTTGCTCAGTACCGGGGCTGAATGGAATTGATACGTATTTTGATGAATTAGGTAAATATTGGGAGGATTAAATTTTACTCTTTGATATATATGCCACTCTGTATCCCTCACTCTCTCTAGCACACATGGAAAACTTGCCTTCTGCAGTGTTCGACTTCTAACTTAGAGCAAGTTTCTGTTCTTTCATTTTGGCCAGGCCCATGGCGTAGGGCAAAGGAGTTACAGGAACAAAAAGAGACCTCATTAGCTCAGAGTCAGCACTTTGTCCTCCCTTGAGGCTAAGCTTAAAGCCACACTGAACAGCCAAGCGTTTCACTCTGTTGTGATTTGCTGATGGTGGTATGACTGTATAAGAAAATGTATTTAACGAATTCTAAACTCTTTTATGTCATTTATTTTCTTTACATGCAAAGAGAACTGAAAATACTAAGTAATGTAATGGTCCTTAATTTTTCAGAGGATGTTTTTTTGTTGCACACCAGAGATCACAAGAACCCAGTGATATTTGGACTGTTTAACACTACCAGGTAAGAAATCTATATGGTCAATAATACAGTATGGAACAGAATATACCTTCCCCTTCACTGTATATCTCACTTGGAAATACTATTGATCATTTTTCGTTCTCATTTCCTACATTTTATAAATCACCAATTTCTCTTTGATATCCTGTATTTACAATTGTTCTTTCATTTTTAAAGCCATGATCTCAATCTAGATCCTTATTTGCTTTTGTTTGAAGTATCCTAGCATTCTCTTCTGCTCAGTATTCTAATTGTTTCCTTCCCTCTCTGAACCACAACAGAATGATTTTTTTTTGGTCATATAGTTTATAAGATATTAGGTCCATGCCGTAGAGTCTAGGATAATTTTTTTTTTGAGATACACATTAGTTAATAACATTATGTAGGGTTCCGGTATACAATATATAATTCGATATCTGTATATATACACTATGGTGTACTCAACACCAAAAGTCTAATTTTCATCCATCGTCGTGTATTTGACCCCCTTTACCCAATTTGCCCTTCCCCACCCCTTCCCCTCTGGTAACCGCCAATCTGTTGTATCTGTGTGTTTGTTTTCATTTTGTTTGTTCATTTGTTTCTCTTTTGTTTTATATTCCACATGAGTGAAATCATATGGTTTTTGTCCTTTTCTGCCTGACTTCTTTGTGAATTTGATTTTAATGGCAAGGAAACTAGGATAATTCTTGTAATTGTCACATAAAATTTTCAAAGTCAGGCTCTCCAAGCTATCAGCTTATCCCCGCTCAGCTTTGGAAGTATTTCCTCCAAGCTCTCTAAAGCTCTGCTTTTGACAAGGTAACACCTTCACTGAATCCCAGTGTCTACTTCATTAGTTCCCATCACTGTGATTTTATTTATCTACTTTCCTTGCTTCAAACAACTTTCTTTTTCAACACTGTTTATATCAGTTCTTCAATACTTGTCTATTTTCATCTTCAAGAAATAGCCCTTTGTTCTTACTCACAAAACACTTTTTTTACCCTTTGTTCTGGTTGCCATTTTTTCTATGTAGATTTACAGAGAACACATGTTTGAAATTTGCCTTCTATGTTTAAAATTTAAATAAGCTGCTCATGTTTAGAGTTTACAATCTATTATTTTTCCTTTTTTATGTTTTTATATTTTGTTTGCACTGAAGAGTGCTGGGAAAATGAATCAGTTTGTCTGAAAGTATATGTGCATGTGTAAAAATTTATATATTATTATTCATATATATGTGTGTATATATATTTATATATATAAAAAGTTTTCCATGTGCTTTTCTAAATAAGGCAGGGTGGAGGTGAGATGACTGGAATGAGAAACAAAATATGCCTCAATTCTCTAGAAAAGGATCAAATGATATAACTTAGTTCCTCTTTTGCATGGCCTCAGCCTTAAACTGTGAAATAATCATGTTTAACTTATTTGCTTAGTGTCTCTCCACAATGCTTTTGTTTAGTTTCTTACCAGGTGATTTCGTATGCTCACTTTGAAAACATAGTAAAACTCTGTGGATAAGTTTTCTGCTATTGTAAAGAGACCTTTTCTTCAGCAGACAAACATGGAAATAATTTTGCTGTCAATTGTTCCTTAATGCAAAGAAAAGTAGTTACTGTAGATTGGTAGTTATCATAGTCCATAGACAATCCCTTCCTTTTTTTAAACTTTATCTTATGCCCGTGGAGAATTTATGCATTGCATGATAATTCCATGGCTTTATGTGACAAATACAAGCTATGGGATAATCAGTATAGTTTTCTATGGGTTGATCAGTTTGTAAGCTACTTTCCTAAATGATAGCATAATGGATCTGTCTAGATTTCAAAGGCAAGACATTATTTTCTTCCATAATTTCAATGTTGACTATTCAAAATATACATAAATCAGAGAAAAAGGTTTCCCAACTGTTACCTGATGGAAGACTTGATATTCATAGCATGGTGATCAAAGGTTTATTGCCACTTCAGCTGGGAGACTATCTCTGGTTTTCTCACTATTGCAGGCATTTCCAATTGCTTCAAGGTGTGTTATAAAACGTGTGAATTGATGTTCTAAGACAGTATTGTAACTGCTGTTCTACAGGTGTCTCAGAGTGTAGGAACTTATTTTTATAAAGAACTTTTCATCTTGCAAAGCACTTTCACATTGATTGTTTTAATTCTCGCAATGACAGGGCTAGGGAAATGTGAGAATTCATTCAGATCATGACAAACTAAGAAAAGGGCCAGATTTTAAAAACAGATTATTTAAAAATGTCATTTTGCAGAACTTTATTACATATGTCCCCAGTAAAATTTGCCATAGTTACTCAACTACTGTCTTTATCCTCTGCAAGAGGAAATTTTTATCTAGAAAATAATTTCAATTGCTATTAGTTCTGGAGGTAAAGAATCTGGGTTCTATAATTTAAGTAATTTCCTCCAAACTAATCCTTAGTACCATTTTCAGTGACCTGGAGGAATTAATATACAGCAAGCTTCTTAATGTCTCCATGACCCCAAGGAACAGAATGGGACAAAGCCCCAAATTTTCATGAGACTTTAGCTTGTTATTCAGATAATATACACTGGGAAATCTTAATAAATTTGAATAGAATTTGTAGCAATATTAACAACATGATGATTAAGAAAACACTTCTATTAGGAAAACACTAAATCTATTCTTAGTGCGGGGGATAACATGCAAGGAAAGTTTAAAATGAATAATTCAGTTTGGGAATGAATCTTTTAAAATATTAAACCTATATATTCCTTAATAAAAAAATAAAAACAATATAAACTTTAGCAATAATAAAGTGAAGTGATAAAACTGTACTTTTTTATTCTAACAATGTCATTTTTACTTTATTATAAAAATTAGGCAAATAAATATTAAGTTTTGGAGTTTCAATTCTTGAACTATTACAATAGTTAATATTTCTAGAATGTCCTGTGCTTAAGAGATCACACCATTTTTACCCAAAAGACTACTTTCTCATAGGTAGTTTGGGGGGCTTGACAAGGTGACCTCCGTGTAAATTCCATGATAGTAATTATCTTTTTTTTGTATTTTTCAGTAATATATTTAGAGGACATGCTATATGTGTCTATCATATGTCTAGCATCCGGGCAGCTTTCAATGGACCCTATGCACATAAGGAAGGACCTGAATACCACTGGTCACTTTATGAAGGGAAAGTCCCCTATCCGCGGCCGGGTTCTGTAAGTTTAGGCATCTAACAAAATATTCTCATTTTTTAAAGGCTTTTAGTAATATTTTATTCACTGTTTCAGATACTTTACAAAATTTTGCACTAAATAGTTAAATCCTACATGTAAAAATATGCTTGTGTGGTAAAGAAAGCACTTCTTATATTTGGTTACTGCATGCTTGTTATTTAAAGAATCTATGGTGGGTACATCTTAACAGCAGTATGAAGTATGTATTATCATTGATATTTTGGCTAAGTAGCCCCGACTAAAATTCTATTTTTAAGGATGCTGATGAATACATAACAACCAATCAGAGGAACATTGTATTCCTCCCAGCCTCTTCAGAAGAACCAGTGCCACAAGTAATTTCCAAGCAGGACACATTTTCGGATTCTAATATTTGGGTTCTACGTTCCCTAGGCCAGACTTTCTCCTCGATCCTCACTTTAGCATATATCTAAAAGCAGCTTTTCCTCTGCCCCTTCAGAACACTTGGCACCTCATTTCCCATTCCCACCGGCTCCTAGAAGTGCCAATACAAAAGTGTTACTGGAGCACCAGAAGTTCTGCCGCCTGCCTCCGAATCGGTGCTACCAAGGTTTTCCCTCATCAGCCATTCGAACTTTTGTGCTTTTAACTGCACACATGCCTAAAACTGATGGTGACCATGGCGATGGTGATGACAATGATGACTTTGTAATCACGTGTCCTGTGGGCAACTACATTGGGAAAATGTGTGATCATTTTATGAGCTATGTGAGCCACAGAGAACACTTAACTTGTCGTGCAAGTCAAAGTCTACTCGTTATGAGCAGCTGGTGAAAACCCATCACTATGCTGATTCCACAGGTACTTGCAAGTCAAGTAGAAAACCGTTTCACAGAGCCAAAATCCAAAGTGGAAACAAACCTTACCTCCATTAACAAGTGTAAGGCTTTACCATTTCAATCACTCTCCCTCACTAGCTTAAAATTATGACTTCCAGTAAGACATAAAGTATATTTTATTTCGCTCTATTGATTGAAATTACAATTTAAATGGAGAAAACCCACTCCTGTGGCTTTGCTGGAAAAGCTTCTTGAAACCACATGGTATTAAGGGAGATTTGGAGGAAGTGACTGGTTACTGAACTGCTTCCAGGCTGGTCCAAAATGTTTCCAATTATATATCATAAAAGTACACTCAAGTGAAAAATGCAGGCCAAATTAAGAAACATCACCTCAGTTTTTAAAACAAACCATTAAAAATGCCCTCTTTACCGAATCTGATTACTAAACTACTGTATTTATACTCTAAAGTAGAAAATTTTTTATCATGATAACCATTGCAATTTCTTCTGATTCTGGACAAAAATACGCAAAACGAGGGAGCGCTTAATGACAAGCATGATTCAACAGTTAAAGGTATTCATTCCAAGAAGCAACTATGGTGCCGTTGGACATTTATTTTCAGAGACAGTGATTTAAGAATTGAGACATGTTTTAGCAAATATTTTCCTGGTTTTCTCAATTTATTCTGTCTAATCCATACAAAAATAATACAAATTCATACAGATTACAGTAGAACAGAGAGGGCTTTTCCTTAACCAGTAATGATGGAATTTGAATATGGTCCTGTATTACAGTACTAAACTCTATAGTTAGTGAGCCAGCCGGAACCATCGCCAATCATGCCATCATTGTCTCCACAGTGGGGAAGCTACTTTGTGCTGTTGTGGTCCTTAATGTGGGGAGGGGAAGATTGAGCACAACAAAGAGGCTTTTTGTTTTGCTCTAACTACACATTGTTTACCTTCAAATTTTAATTTACAATGTAAAAACTGAATTTCAGAAAATGGAAAATAATTACAATATTTATGATCTTACACATTTTTACCACCTTCAAGCTATACTAGTATTAAATATACTTCACTTTTCCAGGATTTCACTACTTTCTGTGTATTTCTAGTGCTGTATGTTTAAAATAACTCAGGATCTCCTTGCAATTTTTAATGTAGATTTCATTTCTATAATGAAGAATATATATAATCATTTCTATAATGAAGAATATATATATATATACTCACTAAATGTTTCTAAATGCGCAGTTAATTAATCCAGCATATCCACTTTTCTAATTCTTTTTATAACTGATTTTAAATCTGCTCTTTAGGTTTAAGGCAAAAAAAAAATGACCTCATCCACTTGTATTTTAGTGTGCCAGCAAAGTGAATGGAGGGAGGTACGGAACAACGAAAGACTATCCCGATGATGCTATCCGATTTGCAAGAAGCCATCCACTTATGTACCAGCCCATAAAACCTGTCCATAAAAAACCAATACTGGTAAAAACAGATGGAAAATATAACCTGAAACAAATAGCAGTGGATCAAGTAGAAGCGGAGGATGGCCAATATGATGTCTTGTTTATTGGGACAGGTAAAGAGGTTAGAAAGACTCAAGAGATAACTTAAATTGAACCATATTCTCAAAACATTATTAATATTTTTTTTAAAACTACCTATCAACAAATCTCCTTTTGATACCTTATCCTATTACACACTGATTATTTGCTGCAATGGAAGAGAGGATTTGGGGCAGTTACAGCATCTCATTTGTAATACATGGTCAATACTTAATATACTGAACAAATGAAAAAGTGAAGGAAAACATAACTGATATTAACAATCATTGCTTGTTCCAAGCAAAACTTATCACAGAGGAAGTCATGGCTGTAGATGGTTCTCCTGTCATTCTCCAGGTCCACTGCCAACTTTGACTTCTCAGTAAGGCCTCAAGCGTTTTTAATGTTTGGGACAATAACTTCACCTAAATTAAAATCACAGCAATGATTATCAGGCTCCACCAGAATCACCCATTTGTACCAAACAGGCCAAGGGTTACTCATAAGGGAGTTAAACTTTTAGATTGAAGTTATAATATCCTGCATTAATAAAATGTAATAAATATCCTGAAAGTGAATTTTTCAAAAAAATCTATAATTTCACTTAATGCCATGCATTAGATCTAGCTTATGAAGGAGAACTTCAGCATCCAGAGTAATATGTAGCAAATTCTGTCAAGTACTTTAAAATTCTATAGTCATTAAAAAAGTTTCATATTTTTTCTTTTCTCATATGCATTATAGTAATTGCTACAGCAGTTGCTAATTAAGGGGAAAGCATTGTACCATACACAACTTTAATCATAGACATATAATTCTAAAGAGACATTGAGTATGCCCAGATCTGGAATCAGGTTATAATGTTAATATTGGTACTTGAGCTTATGCAGTCATATATTTTGAAAAAGCAAACATTTAAATAAGGAAATATTCATCTGATTTCCAGAAATTGATCTCTGGTGTAGGCTACATTTTATCCGTTTATTTTAGGGGATTAATGTTAATAATATGATTTGCAGTGTGGGATCAAGATTAACAAAGAGTCAGATTTCTTTAACAAACTTAAAATTACCTAAGTCATGAATTTAGTCATAGTGGCATCCAACAGAGTTTTAAAAAAGTTCCATAAGCAAGATCATATTTGATAAAATCAATCATGGAAAAAATACGTTATTTTTAAATGTCCTGGAAAGTAATCCAAAAACATTTTTAGAAATACTTTCTTTTTAGATTAACCAAAGCTATTTGAGAGAATTTCAGAAATATCAGGCATATACTTATGTTATCATGAAAACCATGTGTAACTCAATCAAATTGTACCATGGCTTTTCAACACAAAAGAATGCATTTGATGAATGTGTGAGGAATACAACATTGGAAAAATCCCACAAATGATACTTATTTTCCTCCAAGTTTACAAGATACATGCTTTAATATTATCTATCTTTCTATCATCTATCTATCTATCTACCTACCTACCTACCTACCTATCCATAGAGGGAGACCTTATTGCAAAACCATTAGTGGCAAATTAATTATTAGAGTTTCATCTTTGCTTTTTGCTTGATGTAATAATAATTGTGGGATATTTATTGAGTATGCTTGGTGGTAAAAATTATGATAATTTGTATTCTTTTTACTGTACAATATAGGTGATTGTTATTAGTTTTATTTTAATCAAATTTTATTAACCTAAATACAAGGTTTAATAAGTTTTAAACAAATTGATAAGTAACATAGAAAGTCTTGGATCAATGCCTCCAAAGTGTTTTTTTTTTTCTAAGTTATTTCTAGCACTATGCCAAATTATTTTTACAGGCAATGTAGTGTCTTATTAAATTTTTCATTGTAAAGAACAAGTACAAAATATCAGGAGTAATAAAAATAAGAGATTGATTTAAAACCATTAATGTAAATTTATAAAATTATCGATAATTATGGAAGCTAAGTGATTAATACAGGAGGGCTCATTATACTATTCTTTCAATAGTATATACTTGAAACTTTTCTTATTAAAAGTATATGTGTGTGTGTTACCATAGTGCATTGTTCCCTAAGGTTAAAACTATAGTTTCTTACCTGGAAAGGTGCTTTATGTAAAATATTTTTCTTTTGTCATACATCACAGAAGAACTAAAATAATTTGTCTTATATTTCTTCCAAAGATATTTTGACCTCTGAACCTATTTGTATTTTTATCAAATTATTTGCAAAATAATTATATATAATTTGATTTTTTTTTTTGGCCTGGCATATAAAGTATTTTTTTTTTGCTAATTAAAAATATAAATATATAATTAGTATAAGACATAGATATATTGTTTTAACCAACAATGATTAAATGTTTGATGCATCTAGATTTCAAATATTATTTGAATCCATAGTCCATATGTGGTTTTGAATTGTTTCAAAACCAGACTTTAACAAAACTTCTAGTTTATCTCTCTCTGTCTTTTCTTTTCTTACAGATAATGGAATTGTGCTGAAAGTAATCACAATTTACAACCAAGAAACAGAATCAATGGAAGAAGTAATTCTAGAAGAACTTCAGATATTCAAGGTATTTTTAGTATATATATATATATATATATACACACACACACACACACACATATATCTCTCCAATATTTATGTATTACAGACAATTCCAAGTGAGTTGTAAATAAGAAAGATATGTCAATTTTTTTTCTAACAGGCATGTTGTGAATTCAGGGTGATTTGAAGTGAGGAATGATTTAAAATCCTGGTGCATCTCTTTTATTGTCATAAACTATTAAAATGAAGGGGCCAGTAATTACCTAACATGAGAAGAATTTCAATACCACATATGAATTCCATAATCATTATTGTAAAGTTTCATCTTGTATAAAAGTACAATAAAAATAGACAAAAATTACAGTAGGTTTTATACTGGGGGCACTGTGGTATGTAAGCATATTATAACATATCAAAAACAGAGAATTTACTAAAAAAGAAAATAATGCAAAATAATAATAGAAAAATAAGACATAACAAAAACAATCGTATATATACATACACACATTTACACACATGGAGTCAAGTCTCAATAGTTGTGGCAGTTTTATTCTTTAAAGAAATCTTGAACACTGAATTAGTAAATACTGATCATTGCTCCTAGAAGAAATAGAGGGCAAGTTCCTATGAGAATCTAGTCACAACTTTTTGTCAACTGATCAGTATATAACCTTGTTTAATGCATGTTTCTGTTTAAAGACACCTTGTTTAGTATATATTGTTGATCAATTCAATTTTCATTGAACTTGTGGCCAACAGCACTGTAACTCATGCCTCCACAAAGGTTATGTAACATGCTTAATTTCTCCACAAGGCATAGCACAACCTATTGGAACTTAGGAACCTTATGCAGCGCTTTTGCACTATATGCTTAGGGACCATTTTAAACATGAAAATCATCAACAAAAAGCACAAAAATGTGGAAAACGTGGTGCCAAATAGGCCATGAAATGGACACGTTAGAATGTGAGAGCCGAAACGAGAAGGTAGAGTCTGGATCGACATCAGCTGGGACCGTGCGCTTTGGGCAACTCAGACTTTTTGCCACTCTGCACACACATGTCCCTGAATAACTGAAAAACACCACAAATATTAGTATTGGGATTACAAATAAATTTTAACAAGAAGGCAAATTTGCAGACACATAATGCATAAGTAATGAAGATTGATTATATATGTATGTAATGGATAGATATGAAAATATTCTTATTGATGAAAAACAGTTCATTTCACCTTGGCTCTCTTGGAGATTAGATTTCCCATAACCGAACCCAAAGCTAAACACATTTCTGTTTCAACTAGAGCAGCTATGCTTTTGCTTATTACTCATATCGGACCTCTGTCTAAGAATTCATTTCACATTAGAGACCACAGTGCTCATATTAACAGCACCCACAACAATATCTTATTCACATTAAACCTTAAGGAACATTGTTACCTAAATGAATAAAGGAATACATGCATGCCTGCTTAAAGGGTTCTGTAGTTTAAAATATTTTTAAAATTTGACAAAAGAGATCAAATTTTCTCTTTCATAAAATAATTATGTTAAGGGTAATCATCCACACAGTGAATCTCATCAACCAATTGCCTCGTCACTTGTAGAATTGATCACAGTTTGTGGTGTTCCTTAGAGACATTCTAGTCTTAATCACCATCCCTAGTATAATGCACAGGCTCTCCAGGTTAGGCTGTAGAGGGCACTTCCTCTGGTACAATTCTAAGACAATGAGGTTATTCATCTTGTTCAAAGCATCCTGGGTGCATTGTGATTTACCGCGCAGTAACTCCAACAGAAGTGTTTTGTTTAGGCTTTGGTGAAAACAATTAAAGATGACATGGTTTATTAGCAATAACACCTGTACAAACACATAATAACTGTTTTACTTTTAATGGTTCAACTACTGTATAAGAAAAAAAGCCTCCAACTTGATTATTTTATTTAAAGACATTTGCGTTTCCAAAGCATGAATAATACTCAAGTGCAAATACAAAAAGTGCATTCCAAAACAAATAGCGAGCTGCCTAAATTATCCACTAATTTTCTCTGCTACATGTCTGTCCCACTCTTTTAGAAAGGTTTTCAAATAGAAAACTATATTTTAATAATTATATTTGTCTATCAGTTCACTAAAATGAAAGCTATAGACTGCTTGGCATAGAACCACTCACATATAATATGATTTTCAGGAGATTTATAACCACAGTAAGGTATGTTCCTGTATTTTCTTTATTAAAAAGGACACATTTTAATTTTTCAGGATCCAGTTCCTATTATTTCTATGGAGATTTCTTCAAAGAGAGTAAGTTGTGTGTTTGTATATTCTATATGGGAGTCAAGGTCAAAGGATAAAGAGTTAAGGACATGTGCTTATATCTGAACAGGTTACAGTTTTATTCTAACAAAAAATATATAGTGATTCACATGTAATAGGTTATTTTTTTATTTTTAAAAAGGTAGATATGAGTAAATTCACAACTACAATTACATGATATTATTCCATAATTTTTTGCTAATGTTTTTGCAGAAATAATGGTAATACAAAAGGTTTGTGCAGTGAAACACAAACCTCGCTTCTGTTTTACTGGGATAAGTTTCCGGTGCAAATTTCTCAGAAATAGTTGCATATATATTCCCGAAATTTATTAATAAATAACCTTTTATGTTTAGACAAATGGGAACACACAATGTTAATTGTTCCACTACTTGTCCTTTTTACTTAACAACATATCTTGCCATTTATTCCATGTCTAAGTGGAATATTGCTCTTCTAAATGTTATATGGCAATGTACACCCTTGGTAGGCCTGCACATTGGTGCAGCCACTATGGAAAAGAATATGGAGGTTCTTTACAGATGAAAAACAGAATTCCATATGTTTCAGTAATTCCACTTCTGAGTACTTATCTGAAGACAATGAAAACACTAATTCAAACAGGTATCTGCACTCCCCCATTCATTGAAGCATTGTTTTCAATCGCCAAGGCATGGAAACAGCCAAAGTGTCCCTCAAAGGATAACTGGCTAAAGAAAACATGGCACATACTATATACAATGAAATATTATTCGGTCATGAAACAGGAAATCCTACCATTTGTGATGGCATGGTTGGTGCTTGAGGGAATTATGCTAAGTGAAATAAGTCAGAGAAAGATACAAGTACCACATGAACTCACTTAAATGTGAAAAATTTTGTAAAAAGTGCTTATAGGTACAGAGAACAGATTAGTGGTTGCCAGAGGCGTGGGGTGGTGTGAGCAAAATGGGTGAAGGTAATCAAAAGGTACAAATTTCCAGTTATAAAATATGTAAGTCCTGGAGATGTAATATATAGCATGGTAGTTATAGTTAATACCGTATGAAGTATTTGAAAGTCGCCAAGAGAGTAGATCTTAAAAGTTTTTATCACAAGAATTAGGAATTTGTACCTGTGTGTGGTGAGGGACATTGACTAGACTTGTTGTGACCATTAATTTGAAATATGTGTGGAAATCAAATCATTATATTGTTTATATACCTGAAATTAATGTAACATTGCATGTCAATTATATCACGATTTAAAAAATGCAAAAATAGACTAATTTATTATTTAATCTAAAGACCATTTCTGTGGATCTTTTGAAAAGGCCTATGATGTTAGATTAGAAAATGAATAAAATAATAGCCAACTACTTGAGAACTTGTCAAGTCACTCTAGCAATTTTGCTACTTATGTATCCAAGTCTATAAAAGTATTCCATATCTTGGAGAAATTAAAGCATCGATGTTCCATTATCTATCCTGAGTAACTGCAGTCATTTAAGTGAATATTTAAGGAGGTAGTTGTGTCTGAACGTGAGAATCTAAGTGTAAGAGCTCAGTGAGAGTTCTGTCCTTTTCTACTAGTGTCATCTCTCTTCTTTGATGTTATAGCAACAGCTGTACATTGGATCTGCTTCTGCGGTGGCCCAAGTCAGATTCCATCAGTGTGACATGTATGGAAGTGCGTGTGCTGACTGCTGCCTGGCTCGAGACCCTTACTGTGCCTGGGATGGCATATCCTGTTCCCGGTATTACCCAACAGGCACACATGCAAAAAGGTGAAACGGTCATCGATGGAGTATTTCCCTTGTTTAGGAAAATGCTAACACTTTTTTTTTCTTTCTGCACCCATTCCATGAAAATAATCATGTTATTTTGCTTAAATTAATCATCACAGTCATATTTTATGCATAATGTAAGCTTTGATAACTTAAATTTTTCCTGAAAATAACACCAATCATTTATTAAATGGAGACTGGAGCTGAGCATGCTGGCTGGATTCTTATTTTCCTACCCAGGTTTGAATCAATTCTTCCCCCTTCTGAAACTCTTGCTGCAAGGCATAAAACCAGTTTAGATAAACTTAAAATGTGGAAATTGCAAGCCACCACACATGAAGAATTCAAAGACTTAAAAGGAAAATAAATAAATAAATTCTAAAATATATCCTGCATTTGCCCCATGTCCTCTTGACCAGCTGGTCTTCATTATTTCATTTCAAAAGTGAATATTTTAACTCCTAGGAAAATGCATGACCTGTATAATTAATGAAACATGTGATTTAATTCAATACAAATGAAAGGTACTTAAAGACCTCCAAATTATAATGTCTACAGTTCAGCCAGGTCATTGCCAATTGTTAGAGAAAGTAAATCTCATGATTCTTTGAACTGGAAATCTTGAAGTGTAGCAAGTATTTTGAAGAATAAGAATATTTCTTTATTCAAGTCATATGAAATTCCGTGGGGGAAAATAAAAGGGAAATATTTTTATTTAATTTAGAACCAGAAATTATTTTTTTCTCTTAATAAAGCGACCAAAGATAATAAAAAGCAAAAACATAGAACTACATACAATTTCCTTGCTGAAAAGCAATTTTTGTTAACTTCAATTATTCTTACTCTTTCACCTTGGGTTACTTTCCTTTAAACCTTTTACAAAACTTAATTTAGTCCAATTTAATATAGTTGGTTTTTATAGGTTCACAAACATAGTAGAATCTCATTTTTTTTAAAAGTCACTGATTCAAAACTTTTGTTAATTTGACCTTAGCTAATTACCATTTCAATGAGCAAAGGGAGGAAATGCTTAGCAGAGAGTGAAAAGATGCTTTCAGAAGACATTTATGAACTAAATAATTTACCAGCTGTATTAAAGATTTGAGCAAATTAATTGTGTACAAATGCTCATCGATATTTGAAAACAATGTTTATAGAATGTAGCCATTATTATTTGAATATATTATTTAATGGCTTATTCACCCATAAACCAATTACTGTATTATATATGAAGGTTATAGAGAAACAACCACAGCTCCTTGTCTATAGGAAATAGGAATATAAAGTGGAGAATGGAATTGTAAATACGTAGCTCGCTACTGCCTACTTACTAGGTATGAGGTACTGGACCAGGTGCAATACGCATAATGTATTATTTAATTCTCCAAAAACCTTACCTTTGTACTCAGTCTTAAAGACAGAGATATAAAGCAATTCCAGTTAAAGGGAACTAATTGTATAGAGGCATAGAATGTTCAGGAAAAAGTTTGTAGTTCCATAGGTTAGGAGTGAAGTAGCAAGATCTGAGGGTAGAAAGGTAATTATTGTACTGTTATTAGAAACAATAAAAAAATGTTTACAAGCCTTGCATCAAATACTTGTGAATAACAAGGTCTTTTATTAGGCATTTAATAGTGATGATGGGTTTTAACTGAGGAGTTTCCATTGCTAAATATTTCTTGGTATATGGTACATCTTATAAAGATATACAACCAACAGCTTGGTAATATTTTTAAAAAGGACAGACAAAAAGTTATTTAGCATAAGTTAAGTGAATGGGCAAACTTGTAGACAGGAAGGTGTGAAATGCTAGAGTCAGGAGCTGTGCTCAGGAATGAATTAGTTCAGTTCGGTGATATGTAATGGAGATCTTTCAGTGGTGTCAGATTCTTTTAACCATCACTCACCCCTAAAGGAGAACTTTTTGGATAAGTTCCAGTACATGGAGGGAAAATAGTTTACTTTTATAGCAGATCATTTTGCTTCAGACCTAACTAGCAGTACAAATTAAAAACTGGTCATTAAAATAAATACTTTTCTGTTCATAGAGTGAAAATAAGTCAACGGAGGAAAATCAATTCACAATAAAAAACACTTGTTTAAAATAGTCTTCCAAAATACACTATAATTTATAGGGCTAGACCTTTTTCTTCTCCTTGCTCTTGTAATTTGTCTATTTCCAGCATTCTCTTGAAAAAGTTTCTAAGAGGCAAGAGATATAAGAAAAATAGACAACCTTGAGAATAAAAGGCGAATTTGGATAACTGTTCTGAAACTCCTGAGCATTTACATTCCTTTTTAAATGCTGAAATAAAGGACAACTATACTAGAAAAGTAAAAAGCGAACAGACCCTGAATGGGCAGCTAAGCTGCTTGGAGCGGAGCATCCCCAGGGAGCCAAGGTTGTAGATTTGATCTCCCGTCAGGACACACACAAGAAGCAAACAATGAATGGATAAATAAGTAAATAAGTGGAACAACAAATTAATCTCTCTCTCTCTCTCTCTCATTCTCTCTTTCTCGTTTTCTTACCCTCTAATCAATAAATAAGAAAAAAAATTTTAAATGAATGAAGCCTTGGAGGATGTGATTTCTTTCTCTGTAAATGCATGCTTCCAGTAATTTTAAACAGATTTTTGCATGGTTATTATTCACGTTACTTATCTAGAATTATCTGGTTGTAGTTCCCTTTAGTCTCACATGACTTGTATAATACACATGACACAACATGATTTCTACAAAGTGGAAACTATTTCCCGTTTCAGTGATTTACCCCTGCTCCATTATTCATCGTTGCTCAAAACACTTAGGATTCCCAATACCAAAGAAATACTCCGTGCTGTGAAGATTTAACAAAAGCAGCTTAAATCTCATCTAGAGCTGCCTCCAGTTGTATAACGGCGGTACATGTTAGTATAAATTAATATAGGAACACAAAACTTTTTACTTTTACTCTTGTCAAGTTCTATTTTCAGTTCACCTCAACAGAATGATCTATGTGGTAGATTTAATCTTAACTTTATAAAATCTCAGGTCTGTAGGTAAAATTTTCTAAATAACAATCATTATTTAACAAAACAAACAAACATGTTTTTATACATGGGTCATAATCCTAAAAATTGATTGGAAGTGTTCATCTGCCCTAGCTTTCAATATAAAAAAATACTTAAACAATTGTTAAGAATTGAGTCTTTAACTAAGATCTGAACTCATATGAGAATGAACTCCATCTCTTGAAATAATGCTCCACTATCATTATGTTGAGGCATTGAAGGGAAATTAGAATTAAAAAAATGAAACTGGAATAGATTTTAGCTGTCAGACCAATTTTATTTTACAAAGGAGGAGATAAAGAACCAGGAGATGGAAGAAATATTCCTAAGATCACACCGCATGTGAACGGTGGTACTGGGGTTTGAATGTGGTTCTCCTTCCAAATGTTATCATTGCATATGGTTGAAGCTTCTCATCGTCACTTAGGAAACCTCACCATCTCACTCTATGGTAAAACTTCTGCTTTGCCTTCTGTTTTTCCCACAGTCTTGAAGAAATGCCATGATTTAGAGAAGCAAGTGGTATTTTCTGCCTTTATGTAATACTTCTATTTTTATCTCTAATCTGAATTAATACGTTAAAGATTTTGATTTTAAAATCCCAGTACCAATAATGATAATTTCCATTGTTTATTTCCTTAGAAATCTGCTTACAATTTTAAAACGAAAGATATATTATAAAATTCTTTTTTAATAAAAAATGTTATTTTTCAACTGTGTATTTAAACAATCTGTAAAATATGAAAATATGCTAGAAGTGACCCTGATTTTAATAGACAGCTTTGCAAGATATCCCGTTAAAAGTTTAGCACCATCACATTAAACAGAGGCATATAATTTCTACATATGATATACAAATAAAAGAGTAAGTTAAATATGTTATTAGTTTATCTTTTTGATTAGCAACTGTGTTTGTATTAATTGCTCATAATGGCTATAGAACAAAAGATTTGGATTCAAGTACCTTTTTTTTACATGCACTTTATCATACAGGAGCTTTATATGTTTTTGCCTTGAATTCCATTGCCTTTCTCTGCACACGTGCCTTACCACTAAGGACACTCATTCCAAATCGGACTTCTTATTGAACGAAATTTTAAATGAAATGAAAGAGAACTTTCTTAAATTATCATTTCAGTATCCAGAACTCAAACTTACGTGAACATTTAAAGAACAGTTTTAGAAGGATCTTATCCATTGAGTGTTATTCAATGGAAATACTGAAAGCAATGAAACTTGGATTTTATCCTTGTTTTGTATGACTGATCGATTTTTTTTCAGTAGCAGAATACTACTTGAATCTTTAATGCAGTTGGCTATATTTTAAAGTCTGGAAAATTGAAACCCGAGCACCTCCTAAATGCATTTACTTTCTTTCAGGCGGTTCCGCAGACAAGATGTTCGGCATGGAAATGCAGCTCAGCAATGCTTTGGCCAGCAGTTTGTCGGTAATCCATAGAAAATTGATTGCTATTTGTTGCTTAGAGTGTTCATTGAAGAGAAACTGCGAACTTCTTAAAAAGGGTCCTTGTTTTCTTTGTCATTGATATATACAAATACAGTGTTGCTGAAAGTATTTTTTTCTTCCATGTAGTGAAAATGTTGTGTATTTGACATATAATTTTTACTTACTTAGGAAATTAAGTTTTATATTCTAACACTGTTAGAAGTCCTCACTGGTAGACTTCAAAATAGGGGAATCCTAGAACAGCAGTGCTGCATGTTTTAGGTGGCTGATGTCACCGTGATGTGTAGGACTTATCTTTCCATCTCAACATTAGGAATATCAATATCCTGTTATATAACTTAAGAACTTTTATCAAGAGTGATCTCCTGTGTGTTAAGTTACCTATGAAATTTGGAGATAGAATAAAGTGAAAAACTTTGACCCTTTCACTGGCATGGAATAAGCTTAGAGCTGGGGTTGGCCACGCAGATGTGGGCTCCTGGGGGACAGTGCTGGGTAGGAACAGTGTTGTGGCTCTTCACACTAATGATGGTAGTTGGTGAACACTGTGCTTAGTGTCACCAGTTTTGCCAGGAGGGAACGGAAGGAAAGGGTACTGTGACTGGGAAACCAGCAGTGTTTATACAGTTCCTGGAATTGGGTTATAATAGTAGTTTGCTAGACCCCGGGTGACAGGATTTGGTGCAGGACATAAGCCTCTGAGAACATAAGCTAGAGAAAGACAGGGTCTTAATCTTAGAAAAACTTAGGAGTCAGTTTTAAAGGTGAGGACACAAGCATAGGGAGAAAATCCTGCGGTTAAGTTACTGAATTTGACCTCAGTTGAAACAACAAAAAATGAATCCACTTGCTTTTATTCCCCACTACCGTTAGGTATACTTGCCTGTGTGCAAATTTGGGTTCAAGTTCAGTGAGAGCCTGTCTGATCCAAGATACAGTTTATAATCAAGAAGCTCTGGTTCACAAAATCCTTAGTTTAGTTTCATACTCTTCTCTTATCACAGGAGCCCAATACCTGGATAGGTGCAATCCCTTGTCAAGATATCACTCACACTTGTGTTTATGGAATGCCATGTCATCTCTATTTCTACTTTCTGTTTTTGTTTCGACCATGAATTTAGTCGGCTTCCTTGAACATTTGGTGTTCACCACCTTCCCTTGCCTATTTGGATAAGCATGTGCCACTGATTTCACATATATTTAACACTGATGACTAATTTAACACTGATGCATCATTTTACTGTCCTGACGGCCTTATCCTTTGAAACCAAACTCCCAGTTACTTCCTTCTGTAGCACCCCATAGCCTGCTGTGTCTTTTTAATGTTGAGATTTTGGTATGCCATAAATCTAAAAAAACCAACCAAACGAACAAAAAAAAACCTCCTTTAAATGACCTTGCATCAAAATTAGCAATAAGTAATGAAAGTTGTCACTCTGCTGCAAGGATCTGAATAAGTAACTTTAAAAATATTATCTACCAATAAAATCAAAGTTTCAAGGCTGATGTGAACATTCCTGTTGTAGGGGATGTTTTTGATATGACCGAAGAGCAGCTGGTATACGGCATCGAGAACAACAGCACACTGCTGGAGTGCACGCCACGCTCTCTGCAAGCAAAGGTGGTCTGGTTTGTACAGAAAGGGCGCGACACCAGAAAAGAGGAGGTAATTCATAACTACGCTTCCACACTGTGGTGTCTTTTATATAGTGCACAATTAGTGAAGAGATGATTATTTACTTGGGTGCTTAAAAAGGAACAGTTCTATACTATACATGCCATTAAAAAGTGGGTTTATTATGTGTGATTTATATGCATATAAAGATTTTAAATACATACACACATAGATTTTTATATACACCCATATTTATATATATAAGTAAATTATATACACACATGTTTGTGTGTGTGTGTGTGTATGTATATAATTTAGATCCTGTAAACTGGATTATTCTTCAGGAAGTACTTACAGCTCATGATTGTAGCCTCATATTGTCAAAATGACAGTGTTAAATTATACTACCCAAGGCAGTGTTCCAGAGAAATAGCAAAGTGAAACATCAGTAATACATGTATCTAAGACATATGGATAATGAGATTAAAACAACAATAACAGCAATATTAAACAATATTTGATACAGTTGTTAAATCATGTAGGAGACTGACACGGAGCCTCCTGCTGTTATCCACAGGGAACAACAGAAAAGCATCCGCTCTTTTGTTTCTTACAGCAGGTTTAGTGGTGGAGGTTATATTTCTATAATCATTTAAATAATGAAAGAAGAACAAATTGGGCAACTTTTATCAATAAAGGATAGGCAGCATTTAAAACATACACAGAGAATAGCCTGGAGGCAGATACTGGATGAAAGGGTGTGAGTCTAGGGAGCTGGTTGCACAGAGGAAGAGGTCAGGGCATGAAGCATTTCGGGAAAGCAGATAAAGCTTTGTTGATGTCGACGTCGTCTTTGAACTCAATTTTCATAAAAGTGAAATGATAAAAATAGAACGTAGAAGAAAATTTGCTTATACTAATGGTAGATAATTGTCCTTGCTAAAGAGAAGGTTGCAAGTTGAATAAGGGAGAGAAGCTCTAGAGACCTGCCTTAGAACAGAAGGGAGAACTCATAAGCGCATAATGGATCGAGTGCGTGAATGACGTTTCCACCTCATTTTGGCACTGGAGACCAAACATTCATCATTGGAAATCCAAATTATTGGTTCTAAATATAGACCACATTGACTTTTTATGCTTTCCCCCTAGCCTAGAGTGAAACTATAAATCCAATGTGATTTTGGTCCAAAATTATACAGTACATTCTGAAAGATGATTAAATTTGTAAATCCTGGGTTCCTGGAATAGCTTTTGGAGAGTAAGGCACCTCTGCATAACAAAGGCTATTAGAAATAATATAGGAAGGCAATCGCGAAAGGAGAGTTATCCTACATTTTATGATGTCGTAAGAATAAACACATTTCCCAAATGTTATAGTATATTTTACTGAAATAAATTGTTGATTTAGCACTAATATATTTTCCATTCCACAAATCTGAAATGAAACTGTTTTTTTAAATTCCATCATAATTCACTTGGCAAGAGAGGACGTCCTCCAATTGAATGACTTCAGAAGACAGAGAAGTAATTCTTTCATCAGTAGTTTTCTCAGTCAGATTGTTCTGTTTCTAATTTGGAACTCAGCATAAATTGTCTTATTTGGAAATCTTTACCAAAGAATTTTGACATGCTGCATCCATCCCAGTGTTCACATTTAAGCTTCTTTTTCACATTGTTTATATAATTACTTTTTTACCCTATTTTAGTCCCTATTTTCAACTATATTTAAATATCCCTGATATGTTTTTATTGATATTTAAATTTTGAATGTACTCTTTTCATTGAAAGTTTTGTCATAAGAAATTAGGACAGTCCTTAATTTCTATAGACATAGCAAGATAGATAGATAGATAGATAGATAGATAGATAGATAGATAGATAGATTCACAATCTAAAATAAAACAAAACAAAATTGTTGACTTCAACAGAAGCTGAATGTGTATGCTATATAAACAACCAGAATAACTTTGCATATTTGCCTTTTAAAGCTTTAAAATCTGTTTAGAGTATTTTTTAGTTTTAATTTAAAGGTCAGAGCTTTACTTAAAGATCATTTTGTATTTATTATAGTTATTATGAGGCAGCTAGGATAATTACTTTATTATCAGATCTTGACCATGGTAAACAGTGTTTAAGTTCACCTTGTCCAGTTCTTCCCTCACATGGAAATGCTCTTTAGAGTGAGTACCCGTGACTGTGGCCATCAAGGCTCATCATGGACACTGTAAGCCATGGACACTATAGTCTGACTTTTTTTTAATTTGCAGTCAGACCACAGCCTTTGTAAAAATCATTGTCAAATATGCACTTTCCTTTTATTGAACTGTCCACAAATACAATTTCAACCCTCTGAAGTTACACAGAAATCACATATTTAGGCTGAAAATATTTTTGTTCAAATAAATATTTAGAAATGCTTTAGATAGCATCTAGCAATTCAGTTCTCTAATTTCTAAACTGGATTATTGCAATTCTCTTGAATATGTATATTATAGTCTCCTGCTTCCCTAAATACCATATACGAAACATAATCTGTATATTTTTATTAATTTCATAAATATTTATTGAAAACCTACTTCACAATGAAGCATTTTCCTTTGGTTTGGTGTGCATCTGTTATTGTGATATCCTGAGGGAAAAGACTTAACAGAAATGACTTGATAGGTGGGGCTGCTTTTTAATGTGCATCTACTGCATACAGGAATCGTGGTAAGTGCTGTACCTTATTATTCCTAGATTTTACAACTGCACATTAGACATAATCATCCTCATCTTACAAATGCAGAAACTCAAGGAAGAATAGCTCATAAACAAATCAGCATAGATCATAAACATATCTCAAAACAAAGCATAGCTCATAAAACTAAAAGAATGATAACTCACAAACGAGACAGAGCCAAGATTTGGACCAGGTGTTCCTGGCTCCGGAGCTGAGCTGCCTCACATTTAGTTATTGTCTAAGTAACCAGGAATTTGCTATATGCATTTTGTAGAATGTGCCATTTTATTATAAAACTTTATTTACAGATGAGGTAATTGAGACCCAGAACTTTTCCTGATTACTCACAGCTAGTAAAGCAGATTCAAACACAGGTCTCTGCGTTCTTTCTACTAAACCATACAACCTTCTGAAATCATAACTCTTAATATAGTTTTGGATGCTTTGGGACATGGGGCAAGTGAAAAACTGTTCACAGCACAAGTTCTGGAATTTTATTTCTGTAAAATTCTCCTAGTACCAGCTTGAGACATAGAATAGACACAGATATAGATAAAGATGGAGATGAAGTTACAGGTACAGATGTAGGTATTTTCTCCGTCAGCATTTAGTGCAGTACGCTGCTGTAGCCTTGGCGCAAAGTCAATATTCTCATGTTTAGATGTCTGAGAGCTTGCCATTAATTTAAACAGCTCCCACTCTGAGCACTAATACTAGGAGTCATTATTTTACGATATGTACATTAACGTATGTACAATCTGAAATTTTCTTTTCCGACTTCTACTCTATGCCTGTTGGTAGAATACTTCTGCATCCAATAAGTACGCTCTGTCATTTGAGTCTATGTAGATATAAAACTCAGAGCACGCTGCCGCATTTGCTTGGGCTTATTTATTCACTGGCTTCATTCATTCGTTTGAAACTTCCTCTTTGAGCATCTATCATAGAGCACCTACCGCTCAGTTTACTTTCATAGAACTTGTATTCTGGAGAAGGGAGAAGATGAGGATGATGATAACAATGACAACCAATAACAATACCACTAAATAATAATTATGTTTATCAGAGGAATATAAGGAGAAAAATGGTCGTGGAAGGTCTTACTAAGCAGCATATCAACAAAGTAATATTTAGAAAAAGACTTGAAAGAGGGGAGGTAATAGGTCTTTTGACTGTGTTGGGGAAGTTTTTGTACCAGGGAACAGAAGGTACAAAGGCCCTTGAGGCAGGAGTGCACCTGAAGTACTCAAAGAACATCAGGATGAAGAGTAGTGTGGCTAGAGGGGAATAAGCATGAAATATACAAGTAAACTCTGAGTCAAGGGGTGAGGTGAAGGGCAGCTCAAGCAGGCATTTGTGAACCCCTGCAAAGTGGCCTTAGTGTTTGCTCTAAATTAAATAGAAAATCCTTGGGTACTTTTCAGCAAAGCCATGACACGATGAAAATTTGGTTTTAAAATGACCACTTTGCTAATTGCATTAACAATATAGTGCCGGGGGCAGGGGCGTAAAGGTGGATAAACAAGATGTCGAAAAGACTATTTAAGAAGGTATTTCAATAGTCAACTGAAAGATTTTTGACCAAAACTCGAGTGGTAGCAGGAATGGAAAAGGCATTTTAATTTTTATGAGATAATATTGAGTGCATTTGATATTTGAAATAAAGGAGAAGCAATAAAAAATGATTTACATGTTCCCCATTTGGGTGTCTGTGTGGTTAGTGATGGAGTCTCATGATTCAAGGACTGTAGGGAGGTAATGATCTCTAGGTGGTGGTATAATATGTAGGTGTATGTGTTTAAATTTCTTTTTACAAAGTTGGAATCATACACATTTAAATGTGCCTTTTCATCTATGATAGTGGTAATATTTCCCAAAGACATTAAATATTATTTAATACTATTTTATGGATATGAGATATTCCATCATGTGGATGCACAATAAGGAATTTAACAAATCCTTTTTGGGAGTTATGTTGATTGAAGCCATTGGCTGTTACAAACAATATTGCAGTTTATTTCTCTGTGCATTTCGTGCTTATCTGTAAATAGTTTCCCAGGAGAATTTCCCAGATGTGAATTTGATGGACTGAACCAGTGTGTATTTTCTCATCAAAAAAGCTGTAGCAATTTTCGCACCCCTCAACAGTGAATGAGGGTACATATTTGCTTCCTCTATAAGCAACCCTGCTTATTGTTTTTAAATGTTTGCCAAATTGGTGGTTAAAATATCTTGATCTAATTTTCGTTTCTTTGCTTTCTAGAGAAGCTGAACATGGGTTCTTATTTATTGGTCTTTTCTTCTTTTTTTCGTAAATTTTGAATTTGTGTTTTACCCTTTTTCTCATGGAGTGTTAATAGTTTTCTTATTGATTATAAAAAGGGTGTGTATACTAATACTATTTTTTGTGTATCATATATATTGTAAATATTTTACCTGGTCTGTCAATGTCTTTTAAGTTGTTTTTTGTTTGTTTGTTTGTTTATTCATTTTCCCTGGCTGGTGTGGCTCAGTGGATTGATTGCTGGCCTATGAACGAAAGGTCGCCGGTTCGATTCCCAGTCAGAGCACATTCCTGGGTTGTGGGCCAGGTCACCAGTAGGCGGTGTTTGAGAGGCAGCCATACAGATATTTCTCTCCCTCTCTTTCTCCTTCCCTTCCCCTCTCTCTAAAATTAGATAAATAAAATATTTTTTAAAAAAGATTCTCTCTTTAAAAAAGTTTTTTTTTTTAAACATATAGAAGCTTTCCATTTTTATGTAATCAGTCCTATCAAGTCTTTCCTTTTGGGATTCCATCTCCTCTTTTATGTTATTAACATCTTTGCTACGCCAAGATTGGCTAAATTTTAATTTATACTTTTACCTTATTCTGTTATTGTTTTTCAGTCTTTCTTATATATTTACTTTTTATTGTATATTTTCCATCACCATTTATCTCCCTTATACCCTCTTCTCACCCTCCTTTGCCCCCCACAGTCACCACACTGTTGCCTGTGTCCATGAGTCCTTTTCCTTTTGTGCTCAGTCTCTCCACTCCCTAATCCATCCCCTACCTAGAGCTGTCAACCTGTTCTCTGTCTTTAAGTAAGGGGCTGGGGCTGGGGTTCTCTACCTTTGAGTCTGTCTCTATTTTACTTGTTAGTTCATTTTGTTCATTAGATTCCACATATAAGTAAAATCATATATTATTTGTCTTTCTCTGACTGGCTTGTGTCACTATGGCCATAATGTCCTCCAGGTCCATCCATGCTGTTGCAAAGGGTAAATTTTCCTTTTCTGTGGGCAATTATTCCTTTATGTAAGTGTCTCATAGTTGTTTTATCTACCCACTTACTGATGGGCACTTAGGCTGCTTCCAAATTTTGGCGATTTAAATAACGCCACAATGAACATAGAAGTGCTTATATTCTTTCGAATTAGTGTTTCTGATTTCTTCGGATAAATTTCCAGAAGTGGAAATTTATTTATTGCTGGGTTATAAGGCAGACCCATTTTTGATGTTAAGGTAACGCCATACTGCTTTCCACAGTGGCTGCGCAATCTGCTATCCCACCGATAGTTCAGAAGGGTTCCCCTTTCTCCACATCCTCACCAGCACCTGTTGTATGTTTGTTTATTTATTTATTTATTTATTTATTTACGAATATATTTTATTGATGTACTATTATGATTGTCCCAATATTTCCCCCTTTACCCTCCTCCACCCAGAACCTATTTTCCCTCCAGCATTACCCCCACCCCCTTAATTCATGTCCATGGGTTGTGGATATAAGTTCTTTGGCTTCACACTTCTTATACTATCCTTAACACCCCTCTGTCTATTTTGTACCTATCAATTTATGCTTCTTAACCTCTGAACCTTTTCCCCCATTCTCCTTGTTTGCCTTCCCAGTTGATAACCTTCCAAGTTATTTCCATATCTATGGTTCTGTTCCTGTTCTGGCTGTATGCTTGGTTTGTTTTTTTAGATTCAGTTATTGACAGTTATGAATTTGTTGCCATTTTAATCTTCATAGTTTTGATCTTTTTCTTAAATAAGTTATTTTAAAATTTCATATAATAATGGCTTGGGAATAATGAACTCCTTTAGCTTTACCTTGTCTGGGAAACACTTTATCTGCCCTTCAATTTTAAATGACAGCTTTGCCAAATAGAGTAATCTAGTTTGTAGGTCCTTGCTTTTCATCACTTTGAATATTTCTTGCCAGTCCCTTCTAGCCTACATAGTTTCTCTTGAGAAATCAGCTGACAGTCTTGTGGGAACTCCTTTGTAGGTAACGAACTGCTTTTCTCTTGCTGGTTTTAAGATTCTTTCTTTATCTTTAATAACCCTTGGCATTTTAATTATGATGTGTCTTGGTGTGATCCTCTTGTCTGGGACTCTTCTGTGCTTCCTGGACTTATATTTCCTTCACCAAATTAGGGATGTTTTCTTTCATTATTTTTTCAAATAAGTTTTCAATTTCTTGCTCTTCCTCTTCTCCTTCTGGCATCCCTGTGATTCAGACATGGTACATTTGGAGATGTCCCAGAGGCTTCTTATTCTATTCTTGTTTTTTTAAATTCTTTTTTCTTCTTGCTGTTCTGATGGAATGCTTATTTATTCCTTATGTTCCAAATTGTTGATTTGATACTCAGTTTCATCCCCTCCACTGTTGGTTCCCCATGGAGTTTTCTTTATTTACTTAATGTAGCCTTCTTGTCTGCCTGGGTCACTTTTATGCTGTTGCCATATTCAATGAGTTCTTTGAGCATCCTGATAACCAGTGTTTTGAACTCTGCATCTGATAGGTTGATTATCTCTGTTTTGTTTCATTATTTTCCTGGGATTTAGTTCTGTTCCTTCAGTCGGGCCATATTTCTTTGTCTCCTCAATTTGGCAGCCTCCCTATGTTTCTTTCGGGGTATTATGTAGAGCTGCTTTGACTGCCTGTCTTAGTAGTGTGGCCTATTGTAGAAGAGCAGACCTGTAAATTGTGTGGAGTGGAGCCTTAGGTGACTGCCAGGGAGGGTCCTGTTTTTTTGGCTCTTGTGAGGAGAGGGTTTGGAGACCTGACAGTGCCACTGCCTGGCTTCTGGAGGTTTGCCTGGGAAAAACTGTCTCCCAGCACTTTCCCTGTTTCCAATATCCTTGCTTACTCCCTGTATTCCACTTGTGCCCTTCCAGCTTTTGCCCTGGTCCTGAATTCCAGAGAATGTGGGTCTGTGTAAGTCCTCAGTTTGTGTGAGCCTTTTAAGATGAGTCTCCTGGTAACCCAGCAGTTTCTTCTGCCACCCCAACCACCACTGGTTTCTGTAGTCAGAAGTTATGAGTACTTACCTCCCTGGCACTAGAACTCTTGGCTTCTGGGTGGTCTGATTTGGGTCTGGGATCAATCACTTCCAAGATATCCCTCCTGATTTTTATCCACCCCATGTGAAGGTGAGGCTGCCCATTCTGCCACCTCTCCACACCACTCCCACAGCTCTGCACCACTACCATGACTCTGCGCCTCTCCACCTCTCTCCATGTCTCCTCTCCTCCTACCCATCTGGATGACTGTGACTTCTTTAAATCATTGGTTGTCAGACTTCCATACAATTCAGTTTTCTGATGGTTCTGGGTGATATTTGTTTTGTAGTCCAGATGGAATTTTTTCTCTAGTTTTACAAGGAGTTGAAGCATGTTTACCTGTGCCTCCAGCTTGACTGGAAGTCTGATTTATTGATGATAGCCATTTTGACAGGTGTAAAGTGATATCTCATTGTGGTTTTAATTTGTATTTCTCTGATGATTAGCGACATTGAGCATCTTTTCATATGTATATTGGCCATCTGTATGTCCTCCTTGGAGAAGTATATTCAGGTCCTTTGCTCATATTTTAATTGTATCATTAGTATTTTTGGTGTTGAGTTCTGTAAGTTCTTTGTAAAATTGGACTATTAACCCCTTTTCAGACATATCAGTGAATTTGTTCTCCCATTCCATGGGTTGTCTTTTTATTTTGTTGATTTCCTTTGCTGTGCAAAACTTTTTAGTTTGATGTAGTCCCATTTGTTTATTTTTTCTTTTTTTCCTCTTACGTGGGGAGATATATCAGATAAAATGTTGTTACGAATATTGTCCGAGAATTTTCTTCTAGGTTTTCCTTCTAGGGTTTTTATGGTTTCATTTAAGCCTTTAACCCATTTTGAGTCTATTCTTATGTGTGGCATAAGAAGGATGTCTAGTTTCACTTTTCTGCACATACCTGTTCCTTTATCCCAACACCATTTTTTGAATAAACTATCTTTAACCCATTGTATGTGCTTGCTTCCTCTGTCAAATATTAATTGACTATATAGACATGGGTATATTTCTGGGCTGTATATTCTGTTCCATTGATCTATGTGTCTGTTTTTATGACAGTACCATGCTGTTTTGATTACTATGGCCTTATAGTATAGTTTGATATCAGGTAGCCTGATTCCTCTAGCTTTGTTATTCTTTCTCAAGTTTGCTGTTGCTATTTGAGACCTTTTGTGGTTCCATATAAATTTCTGAAAGATTTGTTCTAGTGTTGTCAAATACATCATTGTTCTCTTGGTAGGGATTTAATTGAATCTATAGATTGCTTTGGGTAGTATGGACATTTTAATGGTATTAAATCTTCCTATCCATGAACACAGTAGGTGCTTCCACTTATTTGTATCTTCTTCAGTTTCTTTCTTCAGTGTCTTAGAATTTTTCGAGTACAGGTCTTTTACATTGTTGGTTACATTTATTTCTAGATATTTTATTCTTTTTGAAGCAATTCTGAATGGGATTGTTTTCCTAATATCTCTTTGTGATAGTTCATTATTTTCATATACAAATGATTTCTGGATATTAATTTTGTATCCTGCTACTTTACTGAATTCATTTACCAGTTCTAGTAGTTTCTTGGTGAAATCATTAAGTACAGTATCATGTCACCTGCAAATGAGAACAGTTTTACTTCTTCCTTTCTAATTTAATGTCTTTAATTTTGTCTTGTCTGATTGCTGTGGCTAGGACTTCCAGTACTATGTTGAATAAGAGAGGTGAAAGTAGACATCTCCATCTTGTTCTCAATCTTTAGGGGAACATTTGTAGTTTTTTCCCTTGAGTATGATGCCGGCCATTGGTTTGTCACATAAGCCTATATTATGTTGAGGTATATTACCTCTATTCCCACTTTGCTGGGAGTTTTTATCATAAAGGGGTGCTGGTATTTATCAAATGCACTATCTGCATCTATTGGTATGATTATGTGGTTTTATCCTTCACTTTGTTTATATTGTATATTACATGTATTGATTTGTGAATGTTGTATCAACCTTGCATCCCTGGAGTAAATTGCACTTGATTATGGTGTATGATCTTTTCGATGTATTGCTGTATTTGGTTTCATAATATTTTACTGAGATTTAGCATCTATGTTCATCAGGGATATTGCCTTATAATTTTCTTTTTTAGTAGTATCTTTATCTGGTTTTGGAATTAGGATAATTCTGGCCTTGTAAAATGAGTTTGGAGGTCTTCCCTTCTCTTGAATTTTTTTGAATAGTTTGAGAAGTAGAGATATTAGTTCTCAGAATGTTTGGTAAAATTTACCTGTGAAGTCATCCTGTCCTGGGCTCTTGTTTGTTAGGGTTTTTTGTTTGTTTTATTTTATTTTATTACTGCTTCAGTTTCAGTAGGTAAATTTTGTCTATTCATTTTCACTGATTCTTTCTGTATAAGTTTTGGAAGATTGTATGTTTCTAGCTATTAATCCATTTTGTCCAAGTTTTACAATTAGTTGGCATATAGTTCATAATATTTCTTACAATCCCTTGTATTTTTTGGTGTCAGTTGTTATTTCTCCTCTTTCATTTTTGATTTTATATTTTGGGTCCTCTCTCTTTTTTCTAATGAGTCTAGTTAAAGGTTTGTCCATCTTATTTATCTTTCCAAAGAACCAGCTCAGATTCATTGATCTGTATCTCTTTTTTTTTAGACTCTATTTCATTTATTTCTGCTTTAATCTTTATTATTTCCTTCTTTTTACTCACTTTAAGTCTCCATGTATTTGACTGTTTTTGAGTTCTTTCCTTGAGGTTGGTTTCTAGTTTCAAGCCACCATGATCCAAGAAGATGCTTGATATGATTTCGGTTTTTCTTGTTGAAGCTTGTTTTGTATCCTAATATGTGCTGTATCTTTGAAAATACTCCATGTGCATTTCAAAAGAATGTATATTTTGCTTCTTCGGGGTGAGAATTTCTGTTTATATCAATTAAGTCCATTTGATCTGAAGTGTCACTCAATTCCACAATATCCTTGTTGATTCTTTTTTTAGATCTATCTATTGTTGAGAGTGGGATGGTAAAATCCCCTACAGTTATTCTGTTACTGTTGGTATTTTTCTTCAAGTCCTCCAAGCTTTTCTTTATATATTTAGATGCTCCTAGGTTGAGTGCATATATGTTTATAAAGGTTATATCCTCTCATTGGACTACTCCCTTAAGTATTATGTAGTGACCTCCTTTGTCTCTCATTATGGCCTTTGTTTTGAAGTCTATTTTGTCTGATGTAAGTATTACTACCCTTTTTTTTTCATTCCATTTGCTTAGAATATTTTTTTTCCATCCCTTCACTTTCAGCCTGTGTAGATCTTTTGTCCTGAGGTATGTCTCTTATAGACAGCATATATGCAGGTCAGTTTCCTAATCCATTCAGCTAACCTATGTCTTTTGATTGGGGCATTTAATCCATTTACATTTAAGGTTATTATTGATAGATACTTATTCATTGCCAATTTTTCCCTCTGTACCTGTGTTTCTCTCTCTCTCACTCTCCCCCTGTCCCTCCCACACTCCCTCCCACCCTCTCTCTCTCTCTCTTTTCTTTATTTTCTGAAAGCAGCCCCTTTAGCATCTTCTGCAATGCTGGTTTGGTGGATGTGCCCTCTTTTAGCTTTTCTTTTCTTTTTTTTTTTTTAGTCTGAGAATCTCCTTATTTGACCTCCCATTTTAAATGAGAGCCTTGCTGGGAAGAGTAGTCTTGGTTGCAAGCCTTTGCTTTTCATTACTTAGAATATTTTGTGTCATTCCTTTCTGGCTTGTAGTATTTCTGTGGAGAAGTCAGCCTTATCAGAGCTCCCTTGTATGTTATTAGCTCCTTCTCCCTTGCTGCCTTTAAGATTGTCTCTTTGTCTTTGAATTTTGCCATTTTAATTATGATGTGTCTTGGAGTGGGCTCTTTAGGTTCATTTTGATGGGGACCCTCTGTGCCTCCTGGGCTTGTGTGACTTTTTCCCTCACCAAGTTAGGGAAGTTTTCTGTCATTATTTTTTCAAACAGGTTTTCTATCCCCTGTTGCTTCTTCTCCTCCTGGTATTCCTGTGATGTGAATATTATTATATTTCATGTTGTCCTGTAGCTCCCTCTTCACTCTTTTTTAGTCCTTTTCATTTTGTTGCTCTGTCTGGGTGTTTTCTTCTACCTGTTCTCCAACTCACTGATTCAATCCTCTACTTCCTCTAGCCTGCTTTTAATTCCTTCTAGTGTATTCTTCATTTCACATAACATACTCTTCATTTCCTCCTTGCTCTTATTCATAGTTTATATGTCCTTTTCCATGCTGATTTAGTTCCCAGAACGTTCCTTGTAGCTTCTGTAGAGTTCTTCGTAGTTCTCACAGAGCTTCTGGAGCATCCTTATAACCATATTTTGAACTCTATGTCTGATAGATTACTCGCCTCAGTTTCATTTAGCACTCTTTCTGGGGATTCCCCTTTCCTTTCAATTGAGGGGTTGTTTCTTTTTCCAGTGATTTTGGGTCACTCTCTTTGTTTGTTTCTGCAAGTTGCGTTGATCTACTTAGACTCCCTGTCTTCAGAGGGGGGGCTTCTGTAGTAGGAGACCTGTGGGACTCAGTGGTACAGTCTCATTGATTTCCTGAGGTGGCTGCTATTGGGATGCCCTTTATGCCATTCAAGTGGAGTCTCTTGTTGTAATTGGATTTTGGTTGTTGTTGAGTCGTTCTCTGGTGGGTTTTTCTTTCTGGCTGGCTGACTGAATTACACTGCCCACAATGTCTTATATTCTATTGTACAGGTGCTTCCAGAATGGATGATACAAAGCATCCTCTGTATTCCTTGGCTTTAAAAAATTCATACAAGCTGAGGTTCTGTTGATTGTTCAGGTCATTTGACAGAAGTTTAGCTGAAAATCTGTGCCGGGGGCACAAGCAAGTGGGTTCAGCTTCAATGTACTTGGCTGCCATCTTCTGAATTCCCCAATTAATTGCCATTTTATTTTTTTAAATATTTTCCCCTGTTGTTGTTGTTGTTGTTGTTGTTGTTGTTCTTCTTCTTCTTCTCCTCCTCCTCCTCCTCTACCTTCTCCTCTTCTCTCCTCTTCTTCCCCTTCCTCCTCTCTCTTTTTGGCCTGAAATGGTTCTGTTGAGAAATCGGTCGACAGTCTAATGGGAGTTCCCTTGTAGGTAATTAACTGCTTTTTCTCTTGGAGCTCGTAATCACGTTCCTTGTCTTTAAGCTTTGCCATTTTAATTATGATGTGTCTTGGTTTGTTCTTCTTTGGGTGTCTTGCTTGGGACTCTTTTTGCTTCCTGGACTTGTGTGTCTTTTTCCTCCACCGTTTTAGGGAAGTTTTTGGTCATTATTTCTTCAAACAGGTTCTTGATCCATTGCTTACTCTATTCTCCTGTTATTACCATGATGCTGATGTTGTTACATTTCATGTTGTCCAGAAGGTTTTGTAAACTCCCTAATTTTTTAAATTCTTTCTTTTTGCTGCTCTGCTTGGGTGTTTTTTCCTACTTTGTCTTCCAAATCACTGATTTGATCCTCTGCTTCATCTAGACTACTGTTTGTTCTTCCCAGTGTATTATTTATTTTGGATATTGCATTCTTTATTTCTGACTGGTCCTTTTTATGGTCTCTGTGTCTTCTTTCATCTTATTGCACATTTTTATAATTATTAGTCTAAACTCTATATATGATAAATTGCTTCCCTCTATTTCACTTAGTTCTTCTGGAAAATTCTCTTTTTTTAAATTTGGGGCCTGTTTCTTTGTCTTCCAATTTTGGCTGCCTCTTTGTGGTAGTTTCTATGTGTTAGATATATCTGCAAATACTCTAGTACAACAAGCCTATGTCAGATGCTGCCTGTGACTGGTCCTGGGCAACCTGTTTGGAGCTATCAGGGATACACAGCATGTGGCTTCCTCTGCTGGGCCCAGGTGTGTACAGAAAAAAACCAAGCTGCACATCAAGGCCACCTTTTACCAGGGCCTGAGGGAGGATCAGCTAAAGTCTCAGAGCTCCCAGAGATCTGCGTTCACCTGCAAGGTTTCTATTAGGCTTAATCAATGAAAGTGCCTCTAGCTGTACTTCTCAGCAACCCGGCTTAAGTTCCACAGGTTTGGATGAGAGGGTTTCCCACAGGTGAGGCTATTGCTCCCCCCCAGGCTGATGTCTGCTGGAGGGTAGTGCTCTACCCAAAAAGGTAGCTTCTGCAGTATAGGGTAATGACTGAGCACAGGGATCCTGGTGGCTGACACTTCAGCTTTCTCCCTAGAGCCACCAACCCCAGACTCTTCTCATGTGGCTCTAATCCTCTCTGCCCTCTGTCTGCCAGAGCCCAGGCGAACAAAAGCCAAGCGACTATGAACAAAATTTTGTGTGTTGGCCCTTTAAGAAGATCTCTGCACATCTATCCGTCTCTCCCTGGTGGACAAACCCTGCTGCTTTTCACAGCTGGATAATATTTGGTTTCTTTTCCTAGTTCTGGTACTCAAGGCAGGGGAGCCCAGCTTGGGGTTTGGACCCACACTGCTCAGGGGAAACCATGCTGGCCACCGAAATATCCCTCTGGAACTCCATCTGCCACCTGTGGGAGGCAAGCCACCCCTGTCATGCTTTGCATTTCCTACAGGTCTCAGTGTGGTGAGCTGGTTTCTTCTGTAAGTCCTTGGTTATAAGGCTTCTCTCCAGCTAGTGTTCAGTTGGTTATTCGGGATGAGCTTTCTATAATTTAGTTGTAATTCCATTTTGGTCATGGGAGGAGGTTAGTGTAGCTTCCCTGCACCTCATTGCCATGTTGGATCCCAGTATATTACCTTTTTCTTTCTTATACATTTAGTTCTTTAGTTTGTTGAGAATATATTCTAATGTATCACACAAAGAGTAAACTTTGGTTTTATATTTTTCTAAATGTTTCACAGTGTGCAATCATCATCTTTAATTTTTTTCCCAGCCAGATTAAAATACTATCAAATCACATATTAAATATTTTTAAAAAACAAAGAATATAAGGAAGAAAACATTTAGGAAAAAGATGTTGAGTTCATTTTTGGCCATGTTGAATTGTAAAGCATTCAAATGGAGCTGTCCTTCTGATATATGCATATTCAGAAATATAAAGCACAAAGGAAAGATTTGAAATAGCAAGAGATATTTGAGGGATATCAGAAAGGGGTGGTGTAAGGAAAGCAAGTAAACTCTGGTCCCTAATACCAGCATTATAATTTATCCTTTGGTAAGCACAGAATGTTTATTTCCCCTCAGTCCTCCACTGATCTTTCCATTGTGGATTCTCTATTTAAGAGAAATATATTTGTGTGTTTTTGTGTCTTAAAAATAACCACTCACTTTAAAATAGCTAATTACACGCATCGTATTGACTGCTTAAGTAATGTACAAATGTGCGTGTTTATTATAGAAAATTCAAGAAAGAGAGAATATAAGGTAACGTCAACTCCAAAACTTCCATTTCACTTCACTCTTAAGTTATTTTTTTACTGTATGCCAAAAGTTGTCACTTCTCAACTCTGACTTCAGACCACATACTGTTTAACTGATCAATCAGTAGTTCATTGCATCCATGCTAAATGTGTACAGTTTTAATTAAAACATAATTATATTAATGATTCTATGCATTAGGGAGACAGCCTCTTTTGTAAAAATAAAACAAATAATGGAGTACACAAATTTTATCCTTTAATGTCGCAGTTGTGTTATGTCATCTCGTTCTTCACCTACCATCTTGTTTGCTAAGATGACTCATAATTTCTTGAACTTCACCAGTGCTAACCCATGACAGGAAATCTAAAAAATCTATGACAGCCATAAGTTTACACTTTTCCTTTATACACATGTACTGAAAGCATCAGGTTTGTTCCACATTAATATAATTGTTTTGTTTTCCTTATTGTCAAAACAAAATGCGTCAAGTCTTTGCCTCATTTGAAACATGTTTAGTAGTTTTGATGTTTCTATTTCAGCCTGTTAAAACATTCTCATTTGTGAAAAAATAACTCTTTACAGATAAATATTCAAAATGCACATTTTCTCAACCTTGACGGGCATATTTTTACAATGTCATATGCCCTATATTTTAGTTCTGGAATAATTTTCAGTAGAGCAGATTACTTTTATTTTTTCCTTCACAATGGCAAAGACATTTCCTGTTTTATAAATGAAAAATATAAAGCAATGCATGGCCATAAGAATAAAAGTGGATCTAGAGTTTTAGACAGACCTCTCTTCTGTGAACTTTCCAAGAGAAAACTAAAAATGTTTGAGAAGTAAACATATATTCCTAAATCTACAGAATCAAATGTGATCTCTGTTTTATCCCCACTGAGACCACTCTGACCCTGGGCGTCTCATTCAACAAAGCAACATGGCAAAGTAGCAAGCCCATTATCAGGCACACAGTAGGTACTAAAAAATGCTAATTCCTTTCACTTTCCAGTTCTTCTTATTCTAGCATAGATTATCATTTATATAGTCTTGCAGAGAATAAAAAATATGTACCTCTGATGAAGATACACCAGCTAAGAACTGTATGTCTGTACCACATTCTTAGGCCTATAGAATAGCTGAGGTTGAACTGTACAGGGGTAACTTGTCCACACCAGACACTGATATGTTACCTTAAGGAAATGTATTTATTGTATTGCTGTTGTTTGGTTGCCTGCCTCCCATTTTATGAAAACACAGAAGAGATTTTCCTCAGGCCTCAGTGTCGGAAAAAGATGTACTTTCAAAAGGAATGATTTAAAAAATATATTTAGGAAACATTTGGATCTTAGAATTTATAATACTTTCTTCTTGTCTTTGATGACTAGGCAATTTAGCATCGAATTTGTACTCCAGTTACAGATGTGGTTTAGTCCCCTATGGTGGGCATTTTTGCGTTCAAATATTACCTTTACTTTAATCATCTGTCCCCTTATTTCCCCTTTATCTTGATCATCTGTTATTCTTATCTTTGGAAATTTTTAATAAAACTTTGCTCTTAAACCAATGTTGTTTGTTCACTTTTGAGAAGTATTTATAAAAATCATATGACTGGAGCATACTCAAGCATGAACGGATTACAGATGAACTCAGTTTATTGGTTGCCAGACCAGGATAATCATTGCAAACAACTGGGAATTTTTTCTCTTTTTTGCACTTTGATTCATGTTTTTCTTTGTCTTCAGATGCATAATTTAGTTAAACATCCTACTTAGTTTATTTACATTGTCATGACCTGTCCACACGCACAAGTCTCCGCTTGTCTGACTTCGCATTTCCTGGAGCACCTCTCTCCACTTCCATCCTTGCTTCCTCATATGCGTCAACTGTAATCCACTGTAATAACTGTAATATGTCCAATGCTACACTCGTACTAGGAATAAGTATATAACATCTTGAGTCTTCGTGAGCCATAAAAATAAATATGTTATAGATCTTATTCTGCTGCTTCTTATTTTTTCCAAACTCAGCACTCTGTTTCTGTGGTTTATCACTGCTGCTGTGTGTCTCTGTTCCATGGCCTCTGACTGCCACGTCACATGCCACAGCACGCATTCATCACTCGGGACTGATCTGTTCTCCTCGGAGTGGCCCAAAAGTGTCATCAATCCCACTCTCTTGTCTTTAATTTTCATCTCTGCAAACAACCCCATATAGATCTGAGCGAATATTTCCGCCTTATTAACTGTCAACACCTTTCATTTCTATAATTATTCATCTCTAGAATTTCTGCCCCATCTTCACCCTCAAAGCAGTTCATGTGGGCCCCCATTTCCCCAAGTCCTCTCCAATATTTAGTATTTTCTAATTTTGTCCTTTCTTCTGTGTGTCTGGTAGTGTTGTCTTTAAATTTGCATTTCTAAAAGTATTATTGCTAATTAAACAGTAACTTGAGTACTTATTAAACATTTGGGTTTCTCTTTCTCTAAATTGTCTATTTATATACTTTCCCCATTCTCTCTTATATTTCTCTTTTTGTGGACTTCCAGGAGTTCTTCGTATCTTCTATATATTAATCCATTCTTGAATATAAATATTGAAACTTATTCTTTGATATAGTTGGCATTTTTTAATGTACCATTTGTTCACAGTATGATTTTGAATTCTTATAACTTTCTTCTAATTATCTTCTTATGTTAGAAATAAATTTTCAACATTTAGGTCTTTAATCTGAAGTACATATACAACTTTATTTGTTTTGTGAAATAGCTTTCTTAAATGAGCTATTCAATAATTCACCCTGTCTATATTGGGTAATCATCTCTATCATATAGCAAGTTCATTTTGGAAAGTGTTTTTAATAAAAGAAAATTTTTATTTTTATGCTGTCTTATGTGATATATTTTCTGTAAGTAAACCAATTTTTTTTTTTTGTATTGAAGACAGGCCAGATAAGCAGACAAACATAAATTGTGGGCCTTTAGTTTTTGACTAACACTGATTTCATTTTAAAAAATACTCTCATGTAGACCAATTCAAGGCCTATGTCTGCCCTTTTCCTAAGAAAAGCATGGAACCGCGTAGCTGATACACGCAGAAATCACTGCTTCTTCCTGACCAGCTACCAGATGTGGAGAGTTCTTTGTTCAATTACTTTTTTTATTTGACATTATGGAACATACTGAATCAATCTTTATAGCTAAGAATATTAAAACCATTTTCAGTAAGAAATTCTGTATGTTTTTAGATTGCCTATAGGAATATTTGATAAAATGATGTATTATGTATATCATCTTTTCGACCATGGAAATCTGGTCTGCAGACACGGAAAAAGAACAGCTGGATGAACACACTCCTGTAATCAAGGTTTGATGTTGAAGGTGCCCATGTTAACTAAAATGGAAAGATTCAATTGTGAAAGGACTTCAAATACAAATTTCTAAGTCATTCATTATTCTTAGGTATTCCTAGGCCGTGGAAGATAAATATAACTTTCGCGGTGATTTAACCTACATAGCGTGTGGCCATCCAGATCAGAGAGTTAAAACATCTTTTATTCTTGAGTATATAATTCAGTGTACCCAGGGAGAGAGACCTGACTTCTGACACAGGCCCTATTTCTAACATGAAAATAAATGAGGTAGAATAATCCCCATTGTCGTTGTCACGCTTCCACATCTTCGAACTAGTCAGGGCTTCGTGTGTGCACATGATGCCATGTTTCTCAACATGCCATGTTTCTGATGAGAGAAACGCCTTCTTTGCAGGCCAGATTTTTGAAAAAACAAAAAAACACTCCTAATCCAGAGATCATTGATTTGTATGTATTTCAATTTGGGCTTTTTGTTTTATTTTAAAGTACCTTCATAAACCACTTGCTATTTCCCAGAAACTATACTAGATGACTTTTATATTTTCTCACATTATTCATTCTCATGGGAGATATAGTAGAGAGGGAACAAGGGATCATATTCAGTGAGAATGGTTGTGTGCACATTCTTTTTGGGTACAGGCAGTTTGCTAGAGCTGCTTGTCCTGTGTCTCTGTGAAGCTTACTGGTCCTCTGACGTTAGTTGCTGTGTGCCCCTGAACTTATGCCCGTCCAAATCACTGTTGGATTTACATAGAAATGGTGAATAACTTGGCTATATCCTTATCAGTATATACCTTGTTTTCTTCCATACTTATATAATCAGAGCAAATTAATAGATTTTCACTTTCACTATGTTCTGAGTACTCATTATGGAATATTCATAATAATTAAGAGTTAGGCCTTTTATGAAACTTAAAATGCAGAGTCAGGCAAAAGTAGGTTTACAGTTTATGTGAAACACAGTTTGTTCTTGTATTATTATTTATTCTATTATTTTCCACATAAACAACTGTGAACCGACTTTTGCCCCCCCTGTAGTAAAGAGGCGAAACTTGTATGGAAAAGTTATTTGAAGAGGATTATAAATACCATCTCGTTTGCTACAAATATGCATGCTACTGAGTTACAAAAAGAAACAAAACATCTTTATGTGCTATAAAGAAAGCATTCATTTAAGACATGAAAGTTTCAGCCCACTACTTGCCCTTAAAATTAACTCATTGTTCTTGGGCTGATAACATGACCTCTATTGCACTGTTTATTAAATGTTTACAAGAATCACACAAGAAATGCATCCTTTATACTTGTAACTTTTATTCAAATATAAAAGCAAAATAAATGTTCAAATAAAGCAAATCTATACATTATTTCAATGTTTATTTAATGTTATGGTTTTTTTCATTGAAATAAGGCCTCTCCGTGAATGTAATATGGGACACAGATGACCACATGTGTGTGTGTATGTGTACAAAACATCTGCCTGTATCACTGTGTGCCATGTGATGACTCAATCCCCTTAACACTCTATTTAAGTGGCTTCAAAACTTTTAATGTACATTACTACATAAGGATGCTGTTTGGTTTTCATTTGGCTTGATCGTATCATTAACATTAAATCCACCTTTGTTCTTCTTAGCAGCTGGAAACTATCAAAGCTTTGAAAATGGCTCAGATCTATGATAAACACAAATACTAACAATGAACTTGATCTTCCACATGATCCGACATATAGTTTTAAAAACATGTTATATTGGTTACATGGAAATAATCAAACTAAGAAAATCCATTGATCTCAGAATGTACCTATCCCACCAACTCCCGTTTTAAAAGCGCTGCCTTACTTAAGCTGTTGGAGAGAGAGGTTCAGAGAGCCAGGGTCTGGTTAACTGAACAGTTCTCACTGGCTCAGGCAAGCAACAGAGAGTCTGAATAACTGCGCAGTCAGGAGTGTGACAGAAAGAAGTAAACTTTGAAGAAGAATAAAATAGTACTCGTTTGTTAAGCTAAAGGGGAAAGATACCAGCAGGAAGAAAATTAATGCAAGGGCTATTTTATGTTTGTGAATAATGTTGCTTGTTCGGGTGTACAAAGGTTAGCAGGTGAAATGATGCCAGTGAGGGAATGGGGACACTCACGCAGGGCTGTGAGGGAGGCCTTTTTGAAGAGATAACATTCAGGTCAGCCTTTCCAAATGAGAAGGAACCAGGGACAGGGACGTTTCTTTACGCAGAGACAAGAACATAGGTCCTGAACGGAATCCAGCTGGGCGTGAAAGCAGGAACAGAATAAAGGAAGATTTGAGGGAGCCTTCTAGGACATAAAGTCAAAGAGTCAGTTATAAAGTCTAAGAGTCTAGCATTGTGGCAAAAATAGAGAAATGGAGTGGATGTCTCTGATGCTCACCACTGAAGAAATGATGATGGCAACCTGGGATGTTTTGGATATGAGGACAGTCATGAGAGAGAAGAATATAGGATCAACATTTGTGGATGGAGTGACTAGAAGAATAGCAAAGTGAATGGGAAGAAGTTTTAGTGGAAAGAGGCTGAATTGTAGGTAATGAAATATCATGTACATCTCTGTCAGTATTTTGTAATTTACAGGGAACAGAAAACTGGATTATCTGTGTAAGGTGCACCATCTTAGAGAAGCTGATTGAAATGAGGAAATAGAAGAATTATCAAACGGGTGCAAATAAAACACGAATTCAGAGAAGGAAAGAGGATTGTGACTTAGAGGAAATGAGAAGTCTGCAGAAGACACCAGGAAAAGACCCAGGACAGTGTAATGGCTTGTACTACACACACACACACACACACACACACACACACACACACACACTTAAGTAGACCAGCCCATCTGTTTCAAATGCTGCCACAAGTTTTAAAACAATGGAGGCTGTCCTTCAGAGTCAGTATTGTGAGAGGCATGATGTACCCATGGGCAGCTTGCAATAGACGGGGAATTTACAGGGAAAGCTAGTGCTGAAGAGAAAATTGGCAAAAAGCCTGCTTCAAGTGAGCAGAACAACCCAGAGTCCTTTAAGAGTTCTTTATTGCCTGTGGCACGTGCTAAGCATGCATTCTCAGCAAAACCTATCAATAAATAGATTGTTTCCATGTAGTCAAGATGGTTTTGGCCTGAGGGCTCTTTCTGGTTTCTCACTGGAGAACTTCTTGAGTTAATGGCTATAGCATTCTGTCTGCCAGGGTGTGGCCCTTCCAAATCAAGGAAAGCACCTGTGAAGGACATATGGAACCCCTTTTGTCATCCAATGATGTCACTCTGAAGCTCCTAAAAAATTCATTTACTTTACAAAGCTGGAAAAACTGACTCAGGGCGCTTTCTACTCTCTTTACTATACCACTAATGCCATTTTGCCACACGATCACCAATTATATAAATGACCGCACATGCCTAATTTAATAAGAGTAATCACATTGCACCTTTGGACACGCCCAAACTGCCCAAGGCTTGGAAGAGCTGAGCCTGGTAGGCCACGACAGCGTCTGCCACTGGTACAAACGTGCTTGCCAGAATGACCTCACTGCCAACGTGGGTGCGCCCGTTGCTGCTGCACCCCTTTACATTGGCAAAGGTGGTTATTGCTTTTGTTTCGTATTCTCAAAGGGGAAGTCAGCCAGTATAATAATGTAAGTCACCCCTAGACCATCATGATATAATCCTGGGCCACATGAAAACATATATCAGTTTGGTTTTTGCTCAAGGAACGTATATGAGGAAAGGTTAGAGGGATAAATATTGATAGCACTATGCAAATTATTATCACCTGTGTTATTTAAACTTCAAGTTACATTAGCTTTATTACCTTCCTTTCTATGAGTAAAATTAAGGCAGAAGTGTACATAAGTGCTCCAGATCAAAAGCTTAGTAGACAGTGGGGCCAGTATTCGAATCTAGTTTTGTCTAATATCAAATCATATAGTTGCCGGTACAACTACTGGTGGTAAATTATGAGCTATTAATTGAAAACCTACTGTGGTCTTCTTACTTGAAAGTAAATTATTTATTTATGGAATAATGTGCACAATTTATTATATAACAAACATAAAAAAGGTATTTGGCCAGTGAAGGTATATGAAACAATATTTATTACACTGTGAGGTCCCTCAGAGCTGAATGTGGATATCTAGGTTTTACTTCTTATTTTTTAACCTCTGTTAAACGGACAGCTCTGCAGAAATGTAAAGAATGCTTACTGAATTAACTAACACATGGATTTTTTTTTTTTTTTTTTTTTTTTTAGTAAGGGGAGAGCACGGAGGTAGCTCAGCTCTCTAAACAGAGATCCCCGTGGAGGCGTTGGCCATTATGATCTGGAAGGCATAAGAACCCCCTGAACTAATAATTTGAGAAATGGAATTTGTTCTGTCCATTAAAAAAGAAATTAAATAAATTTTACAAACTGTCATTTCACTGTAACTTTGAATGCTATATAGAAATGGATGTTTTCTTTTCCTCTAATGTTTAATTAAAGTAACCTGAAAGAAAGCCTTCTCACTTGCTCTTAAAAAAAAATGATGTAAAAAGACCTCAGAGTCATCGATATGAAGTGACCTCAAATGTAATTAAGTTTCTCAGAGAGAGAGCTGATTTAATCATTTAGCCCCCTCCTCTCATATATATAGTCTTCTGGATAATAGTCCAATGCCATTAATTTTTGTTGTTGTTGTTGTTGTTGTTACTGCAGGTGAAAACAGATGACAGAGTGGTTAAGATGGACCTTGGTTTACTCTTCCTAAGGGTACGCAAAATGGATGCTGGCACCTATGTTTGCCAGACAGTAGAGCATAGTTTTGTTCACACTGTCCGTAAAATCACCCTGGAGGTAGTGGAAGAGGAGAGAGTGGAGGAGATGTTCAACAAAGACTATGAAGAGGGCAGGCCTCACAAGATGCCTTGTCCTGCTCAGAGCAGTATCCCACAGGGAACGAAACCGTGGTACAAGGAATTCTTGCAGCTGATTGGCTATAGCAACTTCCAGAGAGTGGAAGAATACTGTGAAAAGGTATGGTGCACAGATAAGAAGAGGAAAAAGCATAAAATGTCACCTTCCAAGTGGAAGTATGCCAACCCACAGGAAAAGAAGCTCCGTCCCAAAGCCGAGCACTCCCGCCTGCCCAGGCACACGCCATCCTCCTGATGGGGTGAAACCATCGGCGGGCTTCCCAAGAGTTTTTATTTGGAACCTAAAAATGAAAGAAAGAATGAGAAATCATCCAACTTCTTTGCATTAAAGAGATTTCTGTAATACAGAAATGACTGTAAATGTGTTATGATAAATTATTCTACATACTCATTTGACTGGTTAAAATCACATAAAATTAAATTTTTTTTAGGTATTTGGGTCAATGGTTTCACATTATATTTATCAAAAAGTGACCATACCTGCAGTTTGAGTACTTGAATGCTTTTCCATGGCAATTATCACTTTACTCTTGCAAGACTTAAGATAATGGGAATATTGATGGAAAATTAGAGATTTTAATAATGATGGAAAAAATAAAAATAAATGTTTTAATCTTTTTGAATTTTGCCTTTCCGCCGCCATATAAAATATACATAACATCAGGTACTTTAACATTCTCATGTGAACTGTCTACCTTTTATGAATTAATTGTATTAGTGTTGTCAGAGCCATGAGTTTGATCAAGCAGGTGTGTTGTAATTATTGTAAACCATGAAAGAAAAGCTGTGGTCACCTTGAAATTTGTGCCCTTCATAAAACATTCATTAAGCCACATTTACAGTAGTTCTGTTTCATGATGAAAATACATCCTTTCAATTTCACTCCAGAATGAAATAGAGCAGAAGAATGAAGTGAAGATAACTTCTCAGAAAGATCTCAAAGAATGTCACCAGATGGAGTTACAGTTAAAACTCTAATTGAAAAAAATTCTGCTGCCCTCTTGTGGTAGAAAAAGTACATTCTCTCTCTTTCTTGTTTTTTACTCTACAGTTTGTCTAGTAAAGATTTGAAAGCAGTGTCTCAGTAAGTACATCTAATCCATTTTCAGAAATATATAACTGAAATAGAAATATTCTAAAGCTTATGTCATGCTTTAAGATATTTATGAATAACTTATTACCTCATAAGCCAAAAATGATGATATTACAGCACTGAAGCTCTATAAAAGCTTAATTTTTATGCCTTCTAAATAATCTTCCCTGAAATGTAAAATAGATTCCCAAAACAATGTTTTATCTCTGAAAAAGATATTAAAGCATTTTGCTCTCAGATATCAAACTTTCCTCTTTTTTTATATTAAAAACTGGGAAATTATTTCTTGAGTTCACCAAACTACCAAATTGTTCAGAGCACTTTTAATTTTCTCTTATAAAGAGTAGCAAGAAATTTTATTTTTCAAAATGCTTGTTTCCTGAAATTTTCTCCTATTTTGTTTAGCAATTACCTGTCTAAAATATAATTTTTGACATTTTTCATTTAAATAAAAAAGCAAGTGAATTATGCCTAATAAACAAGTATGAATATTTAAATGTTAATATTAAATAATATTCATTTTAGTTTTCAAAATTAGCCTAGAGGCTATATAAATAAGAAAGTTAAAGTATTGATAACTTGTAATGGCTTTTCATTTTATTCTAAAATTAACAAATACATAAATGTTTTAAGAAAGTTTAAAAAGTTGATTCAGTAAGCTGCCCAGGTCCAAAGGATACAAATACACTGAAAATTAACATTCTCTGAAAAACCCAGTTGCTATTTACATAAGAATCCACTGGAGGTCATTGCTGCCCACCAACATTAACTGGAAACAGAATGTATTGGAAGTTACAGATTTGTTTTTGAAAAACTGCATTTCAGTAAAAGCTACCTAATGAAGGTGAATAGAACCATAACCACAGATTACAGACCCCTTAGCAAAGTTTAAGTCTGAAACACTCAAAAGTGAACAGATAAGTCAATTAAACACAATTTATTGAAAATCTTCCATTAACACAAGAGAAAGGAAAGCCAAATTTCTCCTGTATTTGAGTTAAAAAAAAAAAAAAGTAAGGCAGATATGGCAAAAGTAGTTAACCTTTCAATCTCAACACACACAGGCAGCTAATAATAATGGCAACAAGAACGTCACTTGTGAATTAAAATACTTGGTAACGAGCAATAAAGATGAAGAAAATAACTTCTATCACAGGTCTTAAGAACTGAATGAGCCTACACGCTGTTTGATTAAAAGGAATTAACCAGAAAAAGAAGTATTTTAAGTCAAATGCTCGACTTGATTCTAGAAAAACAAATACAGCTCCAAAACACGTTGGAAGACTCAAGTCCACAATTTCGTGAGAGCTCTAAATTTCATACTTGTGCGTGTGTGTGTGTGTATACACGTGCTTTTTAATACGTTTTCAGTTCTTTCTCC
>PVJD01007422.1:0-84849 GCA_004026545.1 Mormoops blainvillei
TTAGCTATTGGAGCATTAAAATGCTGCCTAATTTCCTTATTGGCTGAAATAACTGTTGGCGGGCAGATTCTGAGGGGGTCCTGCTTTGGCTCAAACTTTTCTGCTCCCTCCACCTCCTGGATGTCTGCACTCTAAGATTAATTGCGGTCGTCCCATCGCTGCCTAGTTCCTCACCCCTGCCGTTATCTGGGGTGTGGGGCTCTGATACCTCCTCCTCTTTTCCTGGTAACTTTCCACCAGCTCCTAACACTCTTTTCTGTTGGTTAACTACTACTGTGCCTTCACAGATTCAACTAGAACCAGATCTTATTTCTCAATAAGAAGAAAGCTGAAAGATTCGTGGCCATCTTTTATCTGTCACATAGGTATTTGGGACAGAAAAAAGGTATCCGAGGCATAGGTATCATATGCCTCAAAATGATTATGCCCTTTTAAAATATCTACCAAAGATTCTTTACTAAAAGGAATAGTAATGGTTACTGTCTGAATATTTGCAAACTACTTATGGACAAACATTTCAAATGATATTGTAAGAATAATGGTTTACATGTAACTTTTCATAATTTTAAATTATCCCCATTTACAAATCTTTTTGCAATCTTAGCTAAACTAATTCTGCTTTTTGCTTTATAATGTGGCTATTCATTTCAATTCTGTTGACTTCAGACTGTTTATTTCATTTTTTCTGTCTTAGTTTTTGTTTCTGACAATTACTCAAAGCCATTACAGTATTAGTTAAATGAACGACTTGTAAGTGAATTGGATTCACTCATTGCACTTGTATTATTTCCCTAGGTTAGTTATTTTCAATTTTTGTGTGTGTCAGAATCACCTAGAGCAGGGCTTGTTATATAAAACACACAAGTGTATCCCAAGATTAAGCATTTCTAATACATTTCCAGGTGATGCTGATACTACTACCAGTACAGACACCACAACCTAGACTGGGTTATTATTTAAATTTTGATTGCCCTACCCGGGTTACTCTTCTTGGTACCTAACTACAACCCCTATTTCTTCAGATCAATCTTCTGCATTGGTCCTGGAAGGAATCACCCTATCAGGAATATTATAGTCTAAATATAATAGAAATTTAGAAGAAGTTTCCCGAGATATTGAAAGATTTGATTCATCAATAATTAAATATTTTTTTTCATCTTTCCATTAATATTAAATATATGTTCTAATACATCTTGAATAATCAAAACATGAAAATAAGTTAATGGAAACATTTTTTCAAGTAATTCTATAATATTTTTTTCAGAGTATTCCTGCACTTAAAGGGCACCTTTACTTTCTTAGTATTTTAACTCTGTGTCTTAATATTCAATATACCTCCTTACTCAAGTTGACCTTCCTGATATTTAACTTAATGAAAAGGTGAATATGGCTCCACTTATGCCAGTACTATACTATCTTGATAATTGTAGTTTTTTATTAATTTTTGAAATTGGGAAATATGAGTCCTTCAAATTTTTTCTTTCTCAACAGGATTGTTTGGCTATTGTGGTGGTTTGAATTTTTATTGCTTAGAATTTAAATCCAGATTATCAATTTCTGCAAAGGAACAACTGGGAATTTGATAATGATTATGTTAAATATGTAGATTAATTTGAGCAATATTGTCATAATCACTATGTTATCTTTCAATTCTTGAACATATGATGTCTTTTTGGATTTTTAAGGTCTTCAATTTTTTTAAGCAATGTCTTGTAGTTTTCAGACTAAAAGTTTGACATTTATTTTCTTGACTTTGTTTCTAAGTATGTTACTTTTTGATGCTATGGTACATAGAGTTTTTTTATGTGACTTTTTTAATCTTTTTAAATTTTTGTATATTTTATTGATTATGCTTACAGTCGTTTCATTTTTTCCCCTTTATCCCCTCCATTCTGCACCCCATCCCATCATCCCCATGTCAACATTTTCCCACCACCACTTTCCCCAGCCCCACCCCCAAACAAGCAAGCAAAATGTAACCAACAACATTGAAATAAAAAACAAACTGACAGTAACCAGAGGGGAGGAAGGAGGGGGATAATAGGGGGAAAAGAAGGGGAAAGTTCATCAAAGAACATGCATAAAGGACCCATTGACAAAGCCAAATGGGAGAAGAATTGAGGGTAGAGTTATTTTCTTAATTTTATTATCAGTTTCTTCATTAACAATAAAGAAATGGAATTAATTTTTGTGTGTTAATCTGTTATCTCATAACCTTGTTGAACTCTTTTATAAATTCTAGTAGATTTTCAATGGATTTTTCAGGATTTCCTATATAAAACATGCTGCTGCAAATTGGGATATTTTTACTGCTTTTTAAAATCTGAATGCCTTTAATTTTATGTATGTATGTATGTATGTATTTTGCTTAATTTCCCTATCTAGACTGTGCAGCATAGTGTTGAATAGAAATGGTGGGAATAGATGTCCTTGTCTTTTTCTTGATTTTAGGCAAAAGCATTCAGTCTTTCTCCATTAAGTGTGATGCCAGTGGCATGTTTTCCTACATGCCTTTTATCAAGTTGGTGAATCTCCCTCTTTATCCTGAATTTGTTGAACCTTTTCATCACAAGGGTAGTTAGATTTTTTTAAATGCTATATTTTTATCAGTTGATATAATCATGTGGGTTTGTCTTTATTCTATTGATGTGGTGTTTAATAGTAATTGATTTTCTGATGTTAAACCAATCTTGCATTCCTGGGATAAATAATTGACCCTATCATATAATCTGTTTATATGTTGTTACACTTGGCTTATTAATATTTTAGAATGTATTTATATTTATAAAAGATGTTGCATGTAGTTTTCTTATGATATTTGACTGGTTATAGTATTAGGATTATATTGTTTTCACAGAATGAGTTGGGGAATGTTCAGTGATCTTTTATTTTTTAGAAAATTTTATGAAGAATTGGTATTAATTCTTCTTTAAATGTTGGTAGAATTTACCTGCTTGGCTTAGACTTTTCTTTGTAGGAATATTCTGACTACTAATTTTATATATTTACATATTATAGACATTAATGACAGATTTTCTATTTCTTGTTGAATCTGCTTGGTAGTTTGTAACTTTGTAAGAATTTGTTCATCCATTTATATTATGTAATTTGCTGGCACACATTCTCTTTCAATGATTTTTATTTCTAGCTAAAGGATTGTTAATATTACTGGTCCTTTAAAAAATTACTTTTTGGTTTTGTTGAGTTGTTCTGTTTTTCATAATGTCTAATTTATTTTGTTCTATTCTAAGTCTTATTATATATTTTCTCTTTATTGTTTTGGGTTTATTTTGCTCCTTTAAGCCAGTGCCTTAAAGTAGAAGGTTAGGTTATTGATTTAAATTTTTTCTTTTCTGTTTTAAATATGTGTTCACAGTTATACATTTTCTGGTGAAAATTGCTTATATAGTATGCTATAAGATTTAGTATGTTGTGTTCTTGTTTTTATTCATTTCTAACTTCCTGTGCTTTTTTTCTTCAAACCACTGTCTATTTAGGAGAGGAGATGGATGTGAGGGAATGAGATACTAACGCTAACTGTTTGATTGTTGGGTTTTTAAAAATTTCTTATATCTTGTCACTTTCACCATAATACCATCTGTATTTACCTGTTATTCAGGGAAATAATAAAATTAAAGATAACAAAAAGGTATGAGGATATGGGAGAATGATTGATTATGTATATATTAAGAGAGAGAAAATGGCGAAATAAGTTAATGAGAGTGGGATTTATGCTAAATCATGGGAGAGTGATTGATAGTAAAAATCAAAGGGGTAAAAGAAGAGTGAAGATAGCAGAACATCTCGATGAGACACCGTGGTGTTTTATGCCATTCATTTCCAAACTGTATGATGCTGGAATCCTGTTTAAATCTCTTACTCTTCCTATTACTGAACAAATGGAGGTTTGGCTACTGTCACAAAAGCCAGACTTGTGAGGCAAATGCTGATACAAAATGGAAGGTTTATTCAGGTGCCACAAAATCTAGAAGAAGAGTGGACTCCTGTCACAAAGACTGTCTCTTCTTCCTGAAAGAACCTTTGATTCTTATATGTATAGAAAGGGGAAAGCCATTTTTTTCCCTATCCAATTATCTTTCAAGCTTTTGGTGCACTCAGGCCCTATCCATTCATCTTCTAGCTTTTGGAGAGCTTGGCATAAGAAACTCTCCCTACCACCACCCCACCACCTTGACCAATGGGTGGAGACACCCATGGTGCTCCAACTGTTTTAAAATAACCATTTTCCCCTTAAAAAATCTGTACCCTTGTAATCTTACAAGAGTAAATGTATAAAGGTCTCAATCTTCTATAGTTACTTCCTGCAGGTAAAGGACATAGTCTTACCTATCTCCAGGTCCAGAAAGTCTTACTATCTAACAAAGGAAGAGGGGGTGGTCAGGAATGGTGGGAAGCCTTTATGCAGGGGAGAAGGATTGTTGTCTTCAGAGGGTGGTATATGTGGTATCTAGAAAATGGCATTACTGAACAAGTGAAGCTGGAAGACTGCTCCATATTTCAAGTGATGATGTTGCAGGTGGGCTTCCAAAGTGAGACCCGTTGTACAGGCAAACAAGTGTTTAGTGAGAAGTCAGAAACTAGAAAAACTAAAGGATCCTCATGATCTAATCCTGAGTGGGGCTTTAGGTGGCACACCCAACAGCAGAGTAAATCTGCCCAGGAATCCACTCCCTGGGAAATACAGAATAAAATAAAAAATAACAATGTCACTTAGTTTTGGGAGGCACTTTCCATTTCTGAAAGAGGAATTTTAAATCTCATTCAGGGGTGCAGGTTCTGCTTTTCCTTGCAGTATCAACACTAGTAGCAAGATCCAAGTTCTCCTCAGGCAGCATCCACTGTCATAAAGACAAGTTAATTGCTTTTGACTTGGAGTCTTCCAGGTATTTAGAAAGACTTGGTCTCCCAGATGAAATTGGTGTTAGATCTCATCAGATGAGTAGATGAACCTGCAATGGGCAAACATCCCAAATTGTCAGTGTTTGACTAAAATAGAAACTTGGAAGTGTTTCCCACAAACATCACAAAATACTTAATTTAATCTTGATCTGGGGTGCTACTGTAATGCAGAGCAAAACAATAGGGAGTGCCTGGTCCGATTTCCAATGTATCTCCTTGCATACTTTACCCAGGGTCTTTTTAATTGTGTGTTTCATTTTCTCACTCTTCTCCATAGATTGGGGTGTCCAAGATGCAAGTAGTTTCCATTGAATGTGTAATGGCTGTCCTATCTTCTGGGAGATTTCTGAAGTGAATGATGGGCTGTTGTTACTTTGAAGCTGTTGGGAAGCCCAAACTTAGGGATTAATTCATTGAGAAGAAGCTTTGCTACCATAGTTTCCTTCTCAGATCTAGTAGGGTAGACTCTACCCATTCAGAAAATGTGTCCACAAAAGCTAGTAAAAATTTAGTTTCCTTTGGTTTTGAGCATCTGTTTAAAGTCAACTTGCCAGCCTTGAAATGGGCATATCCCTTTATATTGTACTCTATTTTCTGTTAGGGCATGTTCTTTCTCAGGATTGTTTTTTGGCACATACATGATGACAGGCATGGATAATCTTCTGAATGGTCTCTTCAAATGTGACTTAATGAAGTCCATGAAAGCATCTCTTTCATAATGGGTTCATTCATGAAGGTTTTTGAAGATGGGATATAGTAGAGCTTCAGGGAAGAAGATCATACCATGCAGGTTGACTTTCCATATATAATTAGTCATTGTTAGAGAATCCCATCTCTACTCATCTAGTATGTTCCTCATCTAGTTCTGTGTAATGGGGTTTAAGTTTTCATAAATCCAGGTGGGAGATGGATGCCCCAAGAAGCGGTGGCCCTTGGGTGGCTTGTCTTGATGCTTTATTGGCAGTTTGATTTCCCTGGTTTGTTTGGGAACTGTTCCTCTGGTATCTGGGGCAGTGCATTATGGCAATGTGGTTTGGAAGAGTTACTGCCTCAACAATTTTAAATGTATTTTGCATGTTTTATATCCTTATTTCCTGAGTTTCAGAGCCCTTGTATTTTTCTATATTGCCCCTTGAGCATGAACTACCAGAAAGGCATATTTAGAGTAAGTGGAGATGTTCACATTATTCCCCTGGGATAATTCTAAGACTCTGGTGAGGGCTCTCAGTTCAGCCTTTTGTGCCAGTGTTCCTATAGCAATGGCTTGGGCTTCTATTACCTTGGGTACAATGATTACTGCATACCCAGCTCATGGCTGATTATTCTCCAAGAAGCTGCTCCCATCTGTATATAAATTCCCACTCAAGTTCTGTCATTGGCTGGCCTAGTAGATCTGGTCAGATGAAATAAATTTGGTCAGTGACTTCTAATCAGTCAGACTGGAGGTCAGAGCCTTCCTCTCAGTCATGGTGTAGGGTGGCTGGGGTTAAAGTAGTGGTGGTTTACAAGGCAACATCTCTATTGTCTAACAAAATGGCTTGATATTTTCACATGTGTCTGGCCATCAGCCAATATAGTTCCTTCTAACATTTCTTGGTGAAAGTTTTTATCCTTTCTATTTTTTCTTTTGAGTTTTGGGAAGTCCTTTCTCCAATGGTCATCGTTTTTGCAATGGTCACATTGATTGGTGTGTAGTGGGTCTTTCCTTTTTCCTTTCAGGTCCCACATCTCCTTTTGGTTTCCCTGCACTGTCTCTAAAAAAGAAAATGGTGGCCTGCTTTAATTTCCTTATTTCCCAGGCATGGTAAACTTTAAAAAGTATAGTACACCAGAGGAAAGGGAATCATTTCCACTGCCCTGTCTAAACATGGGAGCTTTTTTCTGATATCGGGGGGACTTTGCTCAATGAAAGTCATGTTTACTACCCAAATATTTTCTGGTGACTGTGTTTCATCATCACTGTGCTTTCTGTAAGGCTTGATAGAGCTTTTCTAAAAATTTAGAAGCATCTTCATTTGGTTTCTGTTGAATGGCTCTATTATATTTAGGCTTTTTTGCTTATGCTCCCCTTTCTATAACTCTTCCAATATGCACATTTTGTAATGTTCTAGGAAGGCTAGGTCCCAAGTATTTGGGTCCCAGTTGGACTCTGTCAAGGGAATCATGTCAGCTGGTTTGGGGGTCCCATTGGGATTCTTTTGATGAAGGCTATGAACCTCTTCTTTTGCCTTATTTATAACTATCTGCTTTTAGCTGGCATTAACAGGATGTTAAAGAGAGCCTGTATATCTGCCCTGTTTGGATAATGAGTGGCAAAAATGGAGGTGATAAATTCTGTCATTTTCTGAGGGTCCTCCCTATGTGAGGGTTTGGTGTTTTTCCAGTTCAGTAAATCTGAAGTGGGAAGCTCAGCATGGGCTCAACAGTAGCTAGCAGGCTGGCTGTCCTCATTTATTCCACCTGTAAGGTATTTCCTCAAAGGGAATTGACCTGATCTGGATAGGGATGTTCCCTGGCCAAATTTGGTGCCCTGTTGGGTCTTTGAGGGGGGGAGATCATTCCTTCATCATGTAGAGGAGGGGATTATGCCCCTCTGGGTTCTATTTCAGGGATATCCAGCAACAAGGTTGGTGACAAGGGAAACCTTCCTGCAATTAATCTTGCATCCCCTGGGTTTAAAGCATTAAAGAGACTCACTTCATAATTTTCCTTTTCCTTCCATGTCTTACTATCAGGGTGGGGTTAGGAATTCCACTTTCTTCTCTGCATCATTAAGTGGTTCCCTTTCTTTGTCAAATCCTTATTGTAGAAAGACACGAATGCTAAGGAATTTCATCCCATTTCCCCGACAGTTGGCAAAACAATCCTAATTGCATGATGGTGTAGTAATTTAGGGAACCACTTAGAGGACATTTTCCCCCATAGTCTAAAGTATACATAGGCCAGGCAGTGTTACAGTAGAAAACAAATTCCTTTTTAGACATTGGGTGATAGCTCTACGTGGACCAGAGTAAAATTTGGCTCTGTGGGCTTCTTTAGGAGTCAAAAGAGAACAAATCCTGATGGCACAAAAGTACAAACCCAAAACCATAATCATAACAAGACCCCAGACAAAGTGGGAATATATAAACAAAACTTGAATCCCCAATTCTATTATTCCAAATGAGTGCTCACAGGCAAATCTTGATGACTCACCTCCTGCCAACCGGTACCACAGTTAGTCCTAACTGGACCCAAATTGCACAAAACTGAAACAGCATGAAGCTCAAGTGGTACAAAGCTCAAGCAGCAGTGATTGCCTTCTAATTAGCACTTCAAATTGTCCTAACTGGACCCAAATGTCTCAAAGCCCCAATAGCACAATGTCCGTGTGGTACAAAGCCTAAGAGGCAGATCTAGCCTGATAACCAGTACTGCAAATGGTCCTACCTGGATGCAAGTGGCACAAAGACTAAATGGCACAAAGCCCAACTGGCATGAAGCCCGAATGGCATAAAGTCCAAGTAGAAGGCATAGAGGACCCTTGGTGTGCATGCTGATTTGACTCACCCAGTCGTGGAGTTTGTCTCCTTCCAAGACCAAGCCAAGTGTTTCAGGTGGTTCCTGCCTTGAGTGGGAGTAAAGGGAAATTCCCTGAGACTGGGAAATCCCCTCAGTCCCACTCTTGTGGTCTGCCTGCCACAGGCAGCTGGAATTTGAGCCCAGGCATTCTAGGACTGACCAAGGTCCATGCAGTCCCATCTGTGTTGCCAAACTATTACCAAACAAAAGAATGAAGTTTTGCCTGCTTGCAATCACAAAAGCCAAATTTGTGAGAGTGGTGCTGGTACAAAAGGAATGAGGTTTATTAAGTTGCTGCTCAACCTCAGAGAATGGTGGACTCCACCTCAAAGACCATCTCCACTTTCTGCTCAAACTTGCAGTTCGTATAGGGATAGTGAGTGGAGAGTTTTGACATTTTTTCCCCTAATTATCCTTCTAGGTTTTGGTGCTCTTAGTGTCTTATCCATTCGTGTTTATAGCTTTCTGATGCACTGGGGCCCCAACCATTCATCATTCTGGCTTTCAGTGTGCTCTGGCCCTACCCAATCATTTTTCTAGCTTTTGGTATGCTTGGGCCCTATCCATTTTACTTTCTAGATTTTAGTGCACCCAGGTCCTGCCCATTGGTCTTTCTAGCTTTTTGCATATATTTGGGTTCTATTGATTCATGTTTTTAGCTTCTGGTATGCTTGGTGTAAGAACCCTCCCCTGCCGCCATCTTGACCAATGGACAGAGACTCCCCTGGTGCTCCAACAGACTGTTTCACAGTAACATTCCTCCAACATTGGATTTATAAAATTGGCCTTTAAAAATATGAGGCTTCTGGTGTGGTGTCCCTCCTGGGAGCATGCCTTTCTTTCCTCTTAAGGGGCCTTCTCCTAAACTCCAAGGGTCCCTATGAGGTTGCAAATAAGGGGGCAATGGGAAGCAGCTGCTAGCCCCGGACTAAACACCTAAACCGGTTTCCAAGACCTCCTTTTCACAGACTTCCCAGTGAGCCAAAGCAGACCCATCTAGGCTCATTTCTTTCCTCTAGCATTTCTGGAGAACTAAAGCAGCACCACCTAAGCTCTCTCCTGTTTCTTCTCTCTCACCTGACTTTCTAGAGCCAAAGCAACCCTGCCTAGAATCTCCCATGCCTTCCTGTAGCCTAACCTCTTTCTTCTTTCACTGTCTCCAGTTTTAATAATACTCTCAAAATAAAAATTAAAAAAGAAATTGAGGGTGCTTTTTATGAGAAAATCTAATTCTAACTTTTTTAGTTATTTATGTTAAAATATTCATCTGTGTATTGACAATTAAATAAATTTCATTTAAATTTTAATACATGTAATTCATATAAGAAGGTGAATTCTTTGAATTCATTATGGATTTTTGCACACATTAACTAAAAAACACATAATTTTTCTGACAGGGATGTAATTGCTATGGTGATCTCTATTAATTCAAGTTAGGTCTTATTGTGTATATCGTTACAAATAGGCTTCTTGGGACATTTCAACATTTATTTAAAAAATCTTGAGAGAACCAGTGATAATGATGCAATTATTGTGTGTCATCTACTTAGTTATATATAACTTACAGTTGCTTTTTAATTAAAAAGCTCTGAATATTCTGGCTTCATCTGCATCGTATGAATGAACAGGAGAGCTAATTATGATAAAATGCCTCAGATTGGGCTTTAGAGAGTGCATTTTTAACTAGATCTTTATCTATGTGCTTTTGGAAAGCATGTTGGAAAATTAAGTTGGTGCTCTACTTCCCAGACTAGTGAGAGGAAGAGATACCTCTATGCACACTCTTTTTTTTTCTTTAGTTGTAGATTTGATTAAAAATAAAACAACACATGAGAGCCTGGCATTTGCAAAATTTCATTAAATGGAAGTGCATACATTATTTATTTTTCCTGAAAAGCAATATGAGCCTTTAGCATAGAAGGATTGTGTTGTAATCAAGAACTGAGTTTACATATCTAGCCAGGCTATATGATATAGATGACATTTCTATCAGTTTCAAGTCCCTTGTGAAAAAAACTTTGGAAGTAGAGAGAAGGCTGTTTGAATAAATACTGCATCTGATATTTTCAGTTTGAAGGTTGGGGTATAAAGTTAACCTATCTTCCATTCTTTTTTCAGAAATTATCTAAAATATAAAAGGAGAACAAGAAACAGCTCAAACTATTTCTAGAGAAGCTAGGAGATCACAGATTATTTAAACTGACATGTAAGACCACTAATAGCTGGGAGCACATCAGGGGTTCCTGTGGTATGGAACAGAGAGAAGATACCACAGTAAACTGTCCAAAGGAGCCAACAGAATACCTTTCATGAAGGGGATTGACATAACCTCAGGTGAGGTGTCTAACTAAATATCATAGTTACAAAGGTAGACATGGCATGCAGGGGTTGTTATAATAATCTCCATAGTTTATTTAGCTTTGAAAAATAGAGGAGATAAATATAAATATAAAATCATACAAATAAGCCACATTTGCAAGAAATAGTCTATTTCCATGGGGGATAAGGAGAAGTAAATATTTCTTAACAGGAAAACCCATATTTCCTTACCTTTATTTAGTAAATTAAATGAAATACTAAATAAAATAAAATTAAGACAAACATAAATCTGGGACCTATTCTTATTTTTTTTCCATGAGAACATCTTTAAGATAATTGTCTTAAGTTAAAAAAAATCAAAAAGAATATATATATTATATTATATGTATATATGAAAAAATATATATATGGAAAAGAAAGGGTTGTAGGCAGACACTTTGGGAAAATGCTTCCATGGAATAGATGAAAATTGTCAACACAACACATTTTTAATTGTGAATTGAAAAAAATTATGGACTATGTCTCCTAAGAAAATATACAGTCTTAAATAATCATATAATAAGAGGGAAAACTCTCTTGAAATGATGAAACTATAGTAACTAAGAACTGACCAATTATTTCTAATTGGGGAGGGTTAGGTTAAAATGGCAAAAAGACAGAGTTTTTCTGAGGAGGTTTGAAACTGTTCTTAGCCATACTCATAGTTACAGGGATCTATGTATGTTTTTAAAATCACAAAACTGCACAAAATAGGGGATTTTAGTTTGTAAGTTTTAAAATAAATATAAAAAACAAATAAAAAGGCACAGAGACCAGAATACATATAACAGTTATTCAACTTTTTAAATATATCACTTGTAGTTTGTTTTCCATGTTAAATCCAAACCTTTCAATTTTTTGTCTGTTTTAAGCAGGATTATTCTTGACCCTGTGTTGACAAATTGATTTACAATTAAATTTAAAATATATTAACATATTTATTGTTACGAAACTAAGATATATTGTAGAGATTTTTACCTAAAAGACTTTTTAAAAATTACAAAACCAATTTGTTTCACCTGAAATATTCAAACCAATAGTTTCATCTGGAAGTTACACATATCTGTGTAGAAAAGTAATAATTTTGAAAATTATTGCCAGAAGAATTACAAAAAAATTTTGAAAAACCTGTTATATAAACTAACAAAGTTTTAAATAGTTATGGGAGTATCATTATTTGTCTTGCAGTATGCTCTTTTCAAACACTAATGCTTGTTCACTTAACAATGAATACTTGAACAAAATTCAGCCAAAACCTTTATAATATGTATCAATCCTGCATTTTTTCACATTGCTTTCTATCAGTAAAGAAATTACTGCATGTTTAATGACCCTTTTGATGGTACATAAAAAATTGTCCCAAACCCTTACCTTAATGTTTTGTGGTATCAAGTAATTCAAATTATTTGCTGAAAGAATATTGCATTTGCTTGTTTTCATGATGAGCTCTAAAATATCAGTATCTGTGTCCAGCTTAAAATTTAAATATTTCACCTTTTTTTTCAAGATTTTAATTATTATTATTATTTCTTTTTAGAGAGGGAGGGAGGGAGAAAAAAAGGGAGAGAAACACCAATGCGTGGTTGCCTCTCGCACACCCCTACTGGGGACCTGGCCCACAACTTAGGCATGTGCCCAAACTGGGAATTGAACTAGCCACCCTTTGGTTTGCAGGCTGGTGCTCAATCCACTGAGCCATACCAGCCAGGGCATAATATTTAATCTTTTTAAGTAAAATACTTGAAATTTAAGTTTTAGTGCTAAAAATTCAGATATTTTAAATTTAAATATTTAAAATTCACAATTTTAACTATTTCACAATAATTTTGAATTCTCCTCTGGGCCATACAACTTATAAAACAAACATCTTTTATTACAGCTTCATAACTGCTTTATTATATACTGGTTGCTATATCTACAATGGAAGATTTGTAAAAATGCTTTTCTCCAGTCATAGTTACCTTGTCTCAAGTTCTTTGTCCTGTTCTATATATTTTATCTTTTTAGATTATTGTAGAGATATATATTTGTATACAAACATGTCAATTATAAGTAGATATATGGCTCTTTTAAATAGGTTGAGCCTTCAGTTTCTTCCTTTAGTACCTTCAGTTGTGAAAAGAAAATTTGACTCTCAGACATACATCTCTAGTTTCACCCTTGCCACTGAAATACAGATACATATATTCAATTGTTTATTCAACATTGCCACATAGATTGCAAATGAACATTTAGAAAATAATAGACTTTATTTTTAGAGCAATTTTAGGTTCACAGCAAAATTGAGTGGCAAGTAGAAAGATTTCCCATATTCACCTGTCCTTCCCCCCACATTACAGGCAACCTCTCCACTATTAACATCTGGTACCAGGGTGACATTTATTATAATTGATGAACTTCCCTTGATACATTGTTATCATCCGAAGTTCATACTTTACATTAGGGCTCACTCTACATGCTGTATATTCTTGAGTTTTGAAAAATATGTAGTGACATATATCCACCATTATAGTAGCGTTATAGAGCATAGTTTCACTGTCCTAAAAATTCTATGTTCAAACCATTTTTGAGTTGGGGTTGATTTTTAAAATTTAAATCCTTCGAAATATATCCAATCCTTTTTCTTTAGTGGGTGCTTATCTTCACCTGCTTAATTAACTCAGCTGCATTCTCTCTCTGACTTTCACTTTCCAAGGCTCCAAAACTTAGACGTTAGATCTCCAAAATATATTAATAATAACCTTATTAATATATTAATAATTAATTAATTATTAATTAATAATTATTATTATTGGTTGGTTAGAGCATTGATCTCCCCAATGAACATTTCAAACTGTTTCCAACGAAGGTCTTTATTTTTCCCTACCACTCACATCAGCTGCCTTCTATTTTAGTAAACTGCGTCATCAACCATGTAGCCACTCAAGTCTCAATCCTTGATGTCATTTTTGCTCATTCATTTCTCTGTCACATTCCAATCCACAGCATATGCTACCTATGTACCTAAAAGATAATACCAAATCTGACCATGCCTCACAATGCCCACTTCTATAATTCCTAGAAACAGCCCCCATAATCTCTAGGTCTCCTCATGAATCTATTTTTGATTCTTTTGACACACTAAAAGCAAATGAAATACAAAAAATGTGATGCCACTGTGGTTGGTGCCATTTCATTGACTATTGAACTCAAACCACTTGGGCCATCTTGCCATTTCTTAAATCACTAAAGTCATTTCTGCAACAGGACCTTCTAACTTACTTCATCCCTTGAAGTACTATTTCCTTATTATGGAAGTTACCTCATACACTTTTACTTCACTCTCCATTTCATAAAAATTTTGCTCAAATGCCACCTCCTCAGGGAAGCCTTCCCAGACACCATTTTTAAAAAGTCTACCTGTCATTCTGAATCTCCACCTGTTTTATTTTCTCAATAGTAATTAAAAAATGACAAATCACCTATATAGGTTCACTTTTTACTTTTTAAAAAAATATAATCTTTTTTTTTCATTACCATTTAACACCCATTAGATTTCATTTGTAAGTGAGGTGTCTTTCACTGACTAGCTTATTTCACTTAGCATAAGAGTCTCCACTTCCACCCATGTTGTCACAAAAGGTAGGACCCCCTTCTTTCTTCTGTGTAGTATTCCACTGTGTAAATGTACCATAGTTTTTTAATCCACTCACCTACTGATGGGCATTTAGGCTGTTTCCAGCACTTGGCTATTGTAAATAGCATGGCTATGTTGGTGTTTCAAGATTCTTAGGGTATATCCCCACCAGTGGAGTCACTGGGTCACAAGGCAGTTCCATTTTTGTTTGAGGAAATTCTATACTGTTTATCACAGTGGGTGCACCAGTCTGTATTCCCACCAACACTGCACTAGGGTTCCTTTTTCTCCACATCCTTACCAGCATTTGTTGTTTGTTGATTTATTGATAGCCATTCTGACTGGTGGGAGGCAATATTGTCATTTTAATTTACATCTCTCTGATGGCTAGTGGTGTTGACCATTTTTTCATATGTCTGTGGGCCATCTGTATGTCCTGCTTGGAGAAGTGTCTGTTCGAATCCTTTACCTATTTTTTAATTGTGTTGTTTAATTGGTGTTTAATTATGTGAGTTCTTCATATATTTTGGAGATCAAAACCTTGTCTGATATATCATTGGCAAATATGTTCTCCCATACAGTAGATTCCTGTTTCATTTTGATGATGGTTTCTTTAGCCGTGCAGAAGCTTTTTAGTTTGATGTAGCCTCATTGGTTTATTTATTCCTTTATTTCCCTTGCCTTAGGAGATATATTGGCAAAAATATCGCTACATGGGATGGCTGAAATTTTACTACTTATGTTTTCTACTAAGATTTTTATGGTCTCACAACTTATATGTAAGTCTTTTAACCATTTTGAGTTTATTCTGGTATATGGTGTAAGTTGGTGGTCTAGTTTCATTTTTTTTGCATGTGCCAGCCCAGTTCTCCCAACCCCATTTATTGAAAAGACTGTGTTATCTCATTGTATGCTCCTGCCCTCTTTGTCAAATATTAATTGACCATAGAGACAGAAGTTTATTTGCAGGCTCTCTATTCTGTTTCATTGATCTATGTGTTTGTTCTTATGGCAGTATGATACAGTCTTGATTACAATGGCCTTGCGGTGTAGTTTAATATCAGGTATTGTGAGTCCTCCAAATCTATGCTCCTTTCTTAGGGTTGCTGAGGTTATTCAGGGTCTTTTCGGTTCCATATATATTTTTGAAATATGTTTGTAGATCTGTGTAATATACCATTGATATTTTAATAGGAATTGCATTGAATCTGTAGATCACTTTTGGTAGTATGAACATTTTAATGTTAATTCTTCCAGTCCATGACCATGGCATATGCTTCCATTTATTTGTATCTTCCTCGGTTTCTTTCTTCAGTGTTCTTTAGCTTTCTGAGTATAGATCTTTTACATCCTTGGTTAAATTTATTCCTAGGTACTTTATTTTCTTGTTGCAATAGTAAATGGGATTTTTTTCTTAGTTTCTCTTTCTTATAATTCATTGTTGGTATACAAAAATGACATTTATCTTGAATCTTAACATTGTGTCCTGCTACTTTGCTGAATTCACTTATTAGATTGAGTAGTTTTTTGGTGGAGATTATAGGGTTTTTTATGTACACTGTCATGGTGTCTGCAAATAATGACAGTTTTACTTCTTCCTTTACAATTTGGATACCTTTTACTCCCTTTTTCTTGTCTAATTGTTGTGACTAAAACTTCCAGTTCTATGTTGATAAGAATGGTGAAAGTATGCACCCCTTTCTTGTTCATCATCTTAAGGGAATATGTTTATTTTTTGCTCATTGAGTATGATGTTGGCAGTAGGTTTCCTGTACATGGCTTTTACTTTGTTGAGGTCTGCCCCCTCCATTCCCACTTTGCTGAGGGTTTTTAACATAAATGGGTGCTAGTTTTGTCAAATGCTTTTTTCAGCATCTATTGATATGATCATGTGATTTTTTTCTTTCATTCTGTTTATGTGATATATTACATTTATTGATTTGTGAATGTTATACCGTCCTTGCATTTTGGGGACAAATCATACTTATATGTGGTTGTGGATATATTTAAATTTATTGCTGGATCTGAATTGCCAATATTTTGTTGAGGATCTTAGCCTCTGTGTTCATCAGAGATATTGGCCCATAATTTTCTTTATTTATTGTTACTTTAACTGGTTTTGGAATTAGGATAATTTTGCTGACCAGTAAAAAGAGTTTGGAAGTTTTTCCCCTTCTTGAATTTTTTGGAATAGTTTGAGGATAGGTGTTGTTCTTCTAATGTTTGGTAAAATTCACCTGTGAAGCCATCTGGTCCAGGGCTTTCGTGTGCAGGGAGTTTTTTTGATTACTGTTTCAATTTTACTAGTTGTTATCAGTCTGTTCAGGCCTGCTCTTTTGCTTGATTCAATTTTGGGAGATTTGAACATTTCAATTTTTTTGAATTCCTTAAGGCTTATTTTGTGTCCTACCATGTAGTCTATTTTGAAAATGACCCATGTATATTTGAAAAGAATGTATACATTCCTCCTTTGGGTTAAAATGTTCTGTTAATGTCAATTATGCCCATGTGATCCAGAATATCATTAATGCCACAATATCCTTGTTGATTCTTTGTTTGGAAGACTTATCCATTTTGACAATAGGGTGTTAAAAATTTCCTATGATGACTGTGTTGTTTTGATCTCCTCCTAAAGTCCTCCAAGATTTTCCTTATGTATTTAGGTGTTCCTATGTTGGGTGCATGTATGTTTACAAGGGTTATATCCTCTTGCTGGACAACTCCATTAAGTATTATGTAGTGACCTTCTTTGTCTCTTGTTACGGTCTTTGTTTTGAAGTCTATTTTTTCTGATATAAGTATTGGTATCCCAGCTGTTTTTCATGTCCATTTGGGGTTTGGAATATTTTTATCCATCCCTTCACTTTCCACCTGTGCCATTCTATTGTTCTGAGTTGGGTCTCTTGTTCACAGCATATATGTGGCTCATGTTTTCTTATCCACTCAGCTACCCTAGTCCTTTTGATTGGAGCATTTATTCCATTTATATTTAAGGTTATTATTAATAAGTACTTGTTCATTGCCATTTTTTTTCCTTTTGTACCTATGTTCCTCTCTCTTTCTCTCTATTTCTTCTTAGAGCTTCCCTTTAGCACCTCTTGAAGTGCTGCCCTATGGTGATATACTTCTTTAGCCTTATTTTGTCCGGTAAGCTCTTTATTTCACCTTCCATTTTAAACGAGACCCCTGATGGATAGATTAGGCTTGGTTGCATGCCCTTGTTTTTTATTACTTTGAATAATTCATGTTAATTCCTTCTGGCTTATAGTATTTATGTTGGAAAGTCAGATGAATGCCTCATAGGAACTTTCTTGTATATTACTAACAGTTCCTGCCTTGTTACCATTAAGATTTTCTCTTTGTTTTTAAATTTTGCCATTTTGCTATTATGATGTGTCTTGGAGTAGGCATCTTTGGGTTCATCTTGACTGGAACCCTCTGTGCTTCCTGAACTTGCATAACTTTTTCCCTCTTTTACTTAGGGAAGTTTTCTGTCATTATTCTTTCAAATATGTCTTATACCTCTTGCTTCTTTTCTTCTCCTTCTGGTATTCCTATGACACAAATGTTGTTACATTCCATGTTGTCCTACAGCTACCTTAAACTATTCTCATTCTTTTTTAGTCTTTTTTTTCATTTTGTTGCTATGACTGGCCATTTTTTTCTTACCTTGTATTCCAACTTGCTGATTCAGTCCTCTGCTTCATCTAGCCTGTTTTTAATTCCTTCTAGTATATTCTTCATTTCAGGTATTGTATGGTTCATTTCCTCCTGTTTTTTCTTCATAGTTTTGATGCCCTTGGTCATGCTGCTTTAATTCCTACTAAGTTCCTTGTAGCTCCCATAAACTTCCTTGTAGTTCTCACTGAGATCCTTGAGCATTATTATAACCATTATTTTGAACTCTATGTCTGATAGATTGATTGCATCAATTTCATTAAGCTCTTTTTCTGGGTATTCCTTTTTTCCTTTCAATTTTTTTTCATTATTTTCCCATTTTAGGAGACTCTTTTTGTTTCTGCATCTCATATTGCTCTGCCATGATTATCTGTCTTCGTGGGGGTGGCCTTCTGTAGTAGGAGTTCTGTGGGACTCAGTGGTGCAGTCTCTTTGATCTTCTGACATGGATGCTCTAGGGGTGCCCTTTATTCAGGTTGTGTGGACTCTCCTGTTGTACTTGGGCTTTGATTATTGATGGCTCATTCATTGGTAGGTTCTCTCCTCCCACTGGCTGACTGAGAGTCACAGCCTCATCACACCTTGTGTGCTGGTGTATAGGTGCTAGCAGAACAAGGCAAAGCTGCCCATTAAACCAAACCCACACCGGCAAAAAATCCCCCTACTACATCAGCAATAACAACAGCAAATGAGCAAAAATTAATAAAGGTGGAAAGAGATTATTAACACCATAAGACTGGAAAGAAAAATGAGATGATTAAAAGAGCAAAACTAATTTTAAGAAGGAGGAGAGATAGTAAGAACAGGGAATAAAAACCAGGTGATAAAAGGGAGAAAATCAAATTTAAAATGTAAGTAAAAAAGGGAAGGGCAATGGCAAAATGGAGTAAGAAAAGGGAAGGTATAATGAGAGTTTTGAAATAAAATATAAACATAGTGAACCAATAGAAAAAAATTGGTGAAAAACCACAACAAGGTCAATAACAATGACAGATGAGCAAAGATAAATAAAGCTGGAAAGAGAATAAGAATGTTATCAAAAAGAGAAAAGAGACTATGAGCTGTCCACCATAATGAAAATGATTTTGAGAGGAAAAAGTGAGGAGAAATAATAAGAGTAAGGAACAGAATCTGGCTAAGGGAGGGAAAAGATACAATTCCAAACTCAGATAAGCAAGGGCAGGAGGAAGGCAAAATGGAGTAAGTCAGGGGAGAGTAACCTATGAGATTTGAAATGAAAAATAGTGAACATATAAGAATAAAATTGAAGAAAAGCAGCACTAAGTGCAATATATATGCCAAACAAGCAATGATTATTAAAGGTGGAAAGAAAATAAAAATATCATAAGAAAGCAAAAGGAATATGAGATGACTAAAGGAAAAAAGTGATTTTGAAAGGATAGAAGGTAGAGAAACCATAAGAGTAAGGAAAAGGAACAAGGTGTAGAGCAGGGGAAAATGAAATTTAAAATAAAAATAAGGGCAGAAAGAAGGCAAAATGGAGTAAAACAAGGGAAAGATACAATGTGAGATTTGAAATAAAATAAAAAATATATAAAAATCTAAATAAAAATAAAAATGAAAGACAAAAATAGTGAATTAGTTGAAATACAAGGAAAGAAAAAGAAGAAATGTTAAAAGGCTACGCAAGAGAAAAAACACTAATTCTGAAGAATGAGGTGGAACTCATCTCAGTAGAGTTTTCTGTTTGCCTTCTGTCTTCTTCCAGATCTGCCTTTGGCTTTTTATCAGCTCAAGGTCCAGAGGAGGGTTATCTAACTTCTGGTAGCACCGCATGTACCACCTTCACCTGCCTCTAGAGGGGGCCTCTATTGCAATTAGTAGGGTGGAGCCCCTGGGTCTTTCCTAGGAAGTGCTGTTCAGTCTTCCAGGAAAATTGTGCGCGTGTTCCCCTGCCCCTGCACCACTTGTCGTGGCCTGTCCCAGCTTATTACCAATAATGTATAGTTTCTGATGAACTAGCTGTCCGTTTCAAGGGAGGGGCCAATCTGTATAAGGGGGGTCAGCTTTTCCTGCTTGTTGCTGATGGCAGCTCTGTGTGAGAGCCGAGGCTGGGCAGGGCTTTGATTCCCCGTTGCTGCACTGACTTCTGATCTCCCTGCCTTGCTGACCTCAGTGAAATAAGGCCCTAGGAACCAGTATATTTTATCTCCCTGAGAGAAGTACAAAATGGGCCTTTTTGGTGTTTCTCTTCCTGTCCTTTTCCTGAGGACATGCACCCTGCAGGGGTTCTTGGGACTGTCCTGACTGCTCTGCAGAGCTTCCCCATTGGATGTGGTGCTTGCAATCCTGCAGGACGTGTGGCTGGGTGAGCCCTTCTCTTTCCCAAAGTTTGACCTCTGTCAGCAGACAAGGGGGCTCTGCCTGGCTGAAAATAATCTCAGGTGCTCAATCTTGCCCGTCTAATTCCCAGCCCACTGCCCTTGCAATAGACAGAGTCCCAAACTCTCCATTTTGTGTAGCCCCTGGCTTGCTATCTGCACTGCGCTGGGGCCCTGAAATTCCTTTACTGTGCAACTTTCTGATCTCCATGCCCACCTGTATTCAGTGGGAGCGAAGTGCACTTTCAGTCTTGTCCCTTTGCCAGCAGGGGCAGCTGCTCAAGGTGTCCCTGCCACACACTTGAGCTCCCTTTTTAAAAAGTCTCTCTGTGGCACCCTCGCTGCAGTACTGAGTCACTCTCTGGTTTTCCACGCACAGCACGCCTCCAAAAAGCCAAAGGTCTCTAACAGTCACAGCTGGCTGCAGCCAGCCTCCACCCGACCCAGGTGTGGCCCCTGATCGTTTTGGGAGATAGAGCCCCTCTCTCTCACTCTGGCACTCTATCAGTGTCTGGTGCTGCAGATATGGACTGTGCTCCTCGCTGCATGTGCGCATGTCGCCTGGATCTACCCAGCTTCCTAAATCCTTCCAAGTCATGGTCTGGAGGCATGGTCTGGGGATGGTCTGGGGGTTCCTTGAATGGGACTGGGGCCTCCTGCCCAGGGAAAGGAGGGAGCCACAAAGCTGTGACTTCTTACTAGTCTCTGCTGCAGGCACCATGCAGGAGGTGTTTCCCCCCTGAACTTTTAAGATCTCCTTACCACCCTTTGTGAAACATCTTCGGTACTCCTTATCCTCCAAACTTCGCATCCGCAAGATTCTATTGATTGTTCATGTTAAGTGTTGGAAGAACAGCCAAGAATCCAAGTTGGATGTACGAGCAATTGGACTCAGTTTCCACCTACTTGGCCGCCATCTTCTCCTCTAATAATCTTATCTATTAATTAGGCCTGTGGATGTTTTTCTAAGTTTTCTTTAAGAAAAATTATACTGGTCCTATACTCTGAAGTGGACAGATCTCTCTCGCCTTTCCTTTTTTATTCATTTTTATTATTTGTACCATCTCACATAAATAAGATTAAATGTATCTTAAAGGAAATGATAAATCAACTAAAAAATACCAGGGCCTGGCATTTGCTACTAAAGGTTCATTGTGACTACCATTTCTATTTCTTTAATATCTATGTTTTATTATTTTAGTATATTTTAAGAACTTTTGGCATTTTGCATATTTCATGAAATGTAGTAATTTTATTTTTAAAATAATTTTTAGCTATTTAATTTTTTATTATCTCCTTTATTTGTATCATCCCCCCCATATGAAACTTTCCTGAAATTTGTTTAAGTTATCCATTCTTTCAAAGTTCCATCTTTTGTTTTCTTGATTGGTTTTACACTCTTTTTGTATCATACCTTGTATTTTATTATTTTATGTTTTCACAATTTTGAAGCTCCTCTATACCATTATTATGGTTGTTGAGTTGAATGTGTAATTTATTTTTTCCCTTTTATTTTTTGATAAATAATGTATTTACACTCTTCTGTTTTTCTAAATAAATAATGTATTCAAAGCTCTATCTCTTCTTTAGACACTTCATTAACCATTTGCATAAACCTTTCCATGTAATTTGTGTGTATAAGTATTTCATAGATTTTTCTCTTGGATTCATAATTATCCTTGGATGATTAATAGTATTATTGACTTTTTAGAGCTATGTAATTTTTAAGCTATTATTTTGTTATATATTTTTAATGATGTCGAGCTTTTCCTTTTTTTTTTTTCTTTCCCATTTCTGGGGTTCCTATCATTAAGGCGTTAATACCTGCATCTCTATGCCTTTTTTATTTTATATTCTCTACTCTTTTTTTTTTCCTGATATTGTTCATGGTAAGTTTCTTATTCTTTTCTTTTTCTCTAATTTGTTCTGAGGCTGTATGTATTGTGCTATTTAATTCTTCTACTAAATAATTTATTTTTGTTTTTTACATTTTTTTGTACCTAGTGACTCCACTTAGTCACTTTCGTGAGTAGTTGCTTTTGCTTCATTTATCCCATACCTTTTCTTATCCCATTAAATTTAGTTTAATCCTTTCTAAAATTCTAATTCTGTTTGGTTCATCAGTCCTGCTAATTTTAGCCATAAGTTGTATCAAAGCAAAAATTTATGTGAGCAGTGTTACACAGGTAAGGAAGATTCTATTCAAGGCTATTACAATAAGGGAGAGAGACCCAAAACAGTCTGGACTCAAGTCCACTGAAATAAAAGATAGTAGAGATTCTAAGAGGTTGAATGGTAGGGAGATCTTTGGCTTTCGTGTTTGTTAATTGGTTTTACTCAAAGCAAGAGTAAAATGTCTGGTATGTTTATGAAAGGAGATAGTTTTGAAACTTGGAACAAGGTATCCTCTGAGATCCAGTGCTTACTCTCCTACAGAAACTGGGAAATTGGAGCACTATTATTCTCAATGATTACATTTCAAAGAGATAGTTCTCAAGTTCTTAAGGAAAATATTCTTAGGTTGTAAAACTGGCAAGAAATTTCCAAAGATTTACATTGTGGCCCTGGCAAAGAAGTGCTATGAACTTCCCTCTAGAGCTATTTCTGCACGGCTGGTTTTGACACCATACTAGAAACAATGTTTAAATCAAACTAAAGCTTGAAAATTAAAAATTATTTTTGTAATAATGACAAATGCCCTTTACCTGCTCATAGGCATTCATGTGAGACAAAGTCCATGGGTAAGGTCCCTTACCTCTGTCAGTACTAGTTAATTGTGTAACTAGTAATTGTGTCTTGTGAGAAAAGTAATCAGTACTAGTTTTTGTTTTGTTTTTTCAATTTTTAAATTATTATTTTAAAACAAGGCATGCTTGTGATGACTCTGTAACAAACTAGGTAATTTGGGTTGTTGAAGCTGCTCCTAAGTTTCCCTCAGGAGCGTGATCTGAAACATGTAGGTATTTTTTGGGGGGATACAGGAGCGACTGTGTAAGGTTTTTTGTTTTGTTTTTACTCAGTCATTTTTTTTTTAAAGTCATTAACCATTAGACCGTCCTCTAGAGGAGGAAGATGGAGTGATTCCACATTTCACTTCCTAGATCTAGTTCAGAAAACATTTTCCCCACCTGGTGCTTATAGGAAGGATCATAGTAAATGCTTCATTCAATAACATACTCCTAAAAACTGATTATAATAAAATATAAACAGCAGTAATGAGATGAAAAAAAAATACCCCTTTTTGAAAGTTGCCTTTCCACTCTACCCTTGAGTAGGTTTAATATTTGAATGGAACTCATGAAAATAGAACTTCTTTTATTGTTAAATAGGGGAGAATGTGGTACCTTTTGAAATACACCAAATGGATTGAGCACATAATTACAAAAAAAAATGTTTTCCCTGTCAATCATTCATTGTCTAATGTGTAGCATAGATGTACAGCTTAACAGTGTACCCAGTGTACCATATGGTGTACCCAGAACATCGCTGAAGACCTGATATATATATATATATATATATATATATATATATATATATATATCTGTATTTTTTGTGTATAATGCACACCCACATTTCTGACCCAAACTTTCAGGAAAAAAATCTTATGTTTTAATTTTTTTAATTCAACTTTTTATTTATTTATTTATATTTAGATGCTTCTTTTATGTATTATAAAGGAATTTTAGCATTTGTCTTTGAATATATTGTGGTACAAGACATTTTATGTAAAATATAATTACAAAACACAAGAACAGATATAAGTTGTTTCAGGTACACCTATGTATAATGTACACCCTTATTTTTCCCTCAAAAATTTGGTCAAAAAAGTGTGCATTATACATGGCAAAATATGGTATGAGGGGTGGTACCAGAAGACAGATGTTTGTGGAATGGTTCACATCCTCTTTCAAGTTATGAGGACTCAGACCTGCTTCATTAGAAGCTAGGTGTGGAGTGGGGATGGGGAGAATATTTAACGGCATGAGCACCAGACAAGAGAACCCCCCTATTTCTGTTTTGCATTAGCAGCCAACTGAGACTCTCTAGTTAATCTAAAACCATGGAGAGAGTCTTATGAAGACTCTTCATAAGTGTTAATAGGGATTTTATCAGATTATTTCAGTTCTAATTTTTAAAAATGTTTAGGTAATCTCCTCCACCTTCCTCAAATCCTAATTTTTGTAGATTCATTAGTATTAAACCAATGCTTTCTCTTGTCTTAATGCTTTGCATGTGCATTCTTTTCAGATATGTTTAATCAACAAACAAAAAAATCCCTTTAAAAATTTATACCTCTAAGGGAAAGGATTTATAATTAAAAGTTGTTTAAAGAATTTCTCTAAGAAAGGGGCGGTCAGGACCTAGAGTCAGGAAGAATCTTGTCTAAAGTTAGTATAAGCTGGAGAAAAAACTAAGCTGTGTTGGTCAGTGTTTCAACTGATTGTCTTTCATGGTAGTTATGATCCTCCAATATTGTGGTGTTTATCCCTGGGAATGCACAATTACTTGGAACTAGCAACTGCTTTGTACGGTAATGTAATTTTAGGGAGAAGTAAAATTCCAGGGTCTAGCTTGTGAGTACTGTGCTGACCACGAATGGAGATCTAGAGCAGAAAGGAAGGAAAAGTACTTTTTTCCCACTTTATCCTCAGAGATCTTCCATCTTAAGATTTATAGATAGATATTTATTAAAGAGTCTCTACATATGGTTCTACAAATATCACATAATTGTATTGGGCAAAGAGAGTAAGTGGTAAAATTCTGTCTTGTAATATCTCTAAGTAAGATATCATACAAGATATCTACCATGAGGAAAAAAAAATCTTTATCAGGAAGTGTATATTATGAAGGAAGCAAGAAAATTTTTTTCCTTTATAATAGATTCTTGATGCAAAAGTCATTAGGCATTTTACTTAAGGCAGCATTATTTTGCTTTTTTAACTTTTTTATCTACACTTGAGACTTTTTTCCCCATGCTTTTAAATAAAGAGGAAGGGAGAGAAAGAAACACTGATGCAAGACAGAAGCATTGATTGATTGTATCCCATGCCCATCTGGAACAGGAACTGAAGGCTGACCCAGGGGCCCTATGTTCCTGCACCCAGACTGGGGATCAGTCCCACAGTCTAGGTATGTGCGCTGACTGGGGATCAAACCCACAACCTTTTGGTTACAGGATGATATTTCAACCAATTGAGCCACACTGACCAAGGCTATAGGCAGCATTTTATATTTTATGTTATATTTTAATGTAACATCTCTGTGTGGTATACAGTTAGCTTACAACCTCCCACATCTATGAGAACAAAGACTAGTTGGGGAAATTATTAGTCCTGTTTCTCATCAATGAGACTTTACAAAGTAATGTCTATCTTCTGTAATCATAGCATAAGGATAAACATAGAATGGTATAGAAAGCATATATTTGACTTTAATGTGGTGGGTTTTTTGGAAGAAGACATCAAATTCACTGAATGTACAGAAAAAACAAAGTCAGTTATTTCTAATGACCATCTATTGGTTGTAGTTTATTGCTATATTATTCAGGTACTTGAGCTTTTCAGAAAAAGTGTGAAGCCAAAGATATATTATAAAAGGTTTGTGGTTGAGATCATTTTTATTGCTCTTTTAATGTTAGATTGGCTGGCGATGTCTTTCGGGGGATTTTATCTGAAGGAAGTGCCAGTTAGTTGGTGCTATTATCCCAAGGGCACGCTATTAGTGTGTTCTTCATTTGCCTAATCTCTAATTGCCAAGTGTTTTGAGAAGCAAGGCCTGATCTCTGTTCATCTCACTCTCATTTATTTATTTTTTAAGGTTTATTTTTTACAAGGACAATCAGTAAATGTGGATGATGACGCTGAAAATGACCTTCCACAAATAAAATGATGTTTGTAATTTTATACATTGACAGCTTTAATGAGGATGTAACAGTTTTTGTTTGTTTTGTTTTGAGTCTTCCCTCTCCCCATATTATTTGAGGACTCCTTTAGCATACTCTCCCCTGCCATCTAGCAAAAAAAATAAGAGCAGAATGAAACTAAGCAAAACAAGAATAAAAATCAAAACCGAACATGTAGGTCTATGCTATGCAAATTATCCTGCAGAGGCTGGATAATTATTTCACGTTATCTTGACTGTTACTTTTCCCCCCCAAAATAAAATTGTCAGTGCTATTTGCGTGAAGGTGCCATGCTATATGAACAGATGGTCAGGGAAAGTAGGTAGATTAAAGACCATGTTTATTTGTAAGATTTGTTTATTGAGGGTGACATTTACAGCCAGAATGGAGAATGTTGCTCTCTCAAAGTTTTTCTGCCTCTAGGAATACTAGTAGAGCCAAACATAATTTGAAATGTATATATTTATTTTATATATATACATATATATGTCATATATATTTTTATATATATTTCATATATATATAATCTTTGGTTTATGCCAGACAGGTGTGAGAAAATACAGGCTAAGCAAAGCACTCTTTCCAATGGAATAGAATTATGATGAATTATTGGTTGACTATCTCTTACAGGAAACCACCACCAAATCTATTTTTAAAAATATCTTTGGAAAAGCAAAGACATACCTTCAATTAAGAAGCTAAGTAAACTGGAACATTTGTTTTAATTCCCCTCCTTATACAAGCACAGCATGGCATTTGCTTGATAGTTCATCATTAATTCTCTAGAATTCTTTCTTTCTTGGCTATCTATGAAAAACAAAACTGTTTGATAAGTGTTGATTTTATTATTTTGCATGTGGCTATTATTACTGAGGAAACCAGCATTTCCTCATTGTATATTCTTGTCTCCTCTGTTGTAAATTAATTGACAACATATGCATGGGTTTATTTTGGAGTTTTCTGTTCTGGGTTGTTTGGTTCTGAATTATATTTCAATAAAGATGTTTTGCTTAATGAAGGTAAGAAAAAAAAAAGGTAGTTTGTTTTGAATTTGTTTCATGCCATTTTGTTTTGTCTTAATAGAGGGGTGAGTGACTCTGATAATTAAAAACTAACTCAAAGCAAGAATGAATATTTTTATTCAAAGATCATGCAATTAACACTTTAGGTAATAAGTCACCCACATTTGCAAGGCAAAAACATATTTTGTTTTCTTTGTGATAACTGACTGCTACAAATGGAGGAAGCAGTACATGGGCAAGAGCTTTGAAATGGGGATGATAGTGGTGTCTTACTAGAAATGAAATAGGCTTAATCACAGTAACAGTATGCTTTAAAGTGCTTTACGTACATTTGTTCTAAGTGTATGGTTTGAGAAATTTTAATTATGAAACTGAAATCTTTAACTTATGGCTTAAGGGAAATTTGCATAGTAAAACTTAAGAATTATGGCCCTTGAGGAATATACATATATGTATACATAGTCAATTTATATGCTTTAAAGTATTAATTAAATAGTAAATATCAGAGGGAAATCTCAGATTTCCCCTATTTATGAGCTACTTGATATCTTATTTTGTAGTTTATGATTTGCAAAGAATGATTATAGATTATGTGCTTATTTTTCCTCTTATTATTCTTTATTTCTGTACTGTAAACTTTCAAATGCGTAAAACTTTTATAGTCTCATAGTGAAGATGGTTTCTATTTCTTTGAAAAATGCCATTGGAATGTTGATGATTGTATCAAATCTATAGAATACATTGGGTAGTGTGAATATTATTTTATATTTTTACAATATTAATTCTTCAAATCCATGAACATGGAATGCCTTTCCATTTATTTGTTTCCTCTTCAGTTTCTTTCATCATTGTCTTTAATTTTCAGTACAGGTCTTTTACCTCTCATTAAATTTATTACCTCTTTCAATAAATTGGATTCTTTTGATATTATTGTAAATGTAATGGTCTTCTTCATTCCTCTTTCTGATAGCTCATTGGTATATAGAAGCACAACTGATTTTTATACATTGATTTTGTATTTTGCAAATTTACTGATTTTTTTAAAAGTGTTTTAATTTTATTTATTTTTAGAGAGAGGGGAAGGGCAAGAGAAAGAGAGGGAGAGAAACATCAGTGTGTGGTTGCCTCTTGCACACCCCTCACTGGGTACCTGGACTGCAGCCCAGGCATGTGCCCTGACTGGAAATTAAACCAGTGACCCTTTGGTTCATAGACCCATGCTCAATCCACCGAGCTACACTAGCCTGGGCAATTTGCTGATTTTATTTATTAGTTCTAACAGTATTAGCTAGATTTTCTTGTATTTTCTTCAAATAATACAATGTATTTGCAAACAGAGGCAATTTTACTCCTTTCTTTTTCTGATTTGGATGCTTTTTTGGTTCCATTTCCTGCCTACTTTCTTACTAGGACTTCCAGGACTCTGTTGAGTAAAAGTGATGACAATGGGCATGTATTTCTTTTCCTGATGTTACGGAAAAGGTTTTAGCATTTCACTGTTGAATATGATATAAACTGTGAGTTTTCCATATATGGCCTCCATTATATTGAGGTAAGGTTCCTCTGTACCTAGATTGTTGAAAGTTTTTATATCATGAAAGACAGTTGAATTTTGTCAATTGCTTTTCCTGTATGCATTGAAATGTTCACGTGAATTTTATCCTTCATCTTGTTAATGTGGTTTATCACATTTTTTTCATTTGCAAATGTTGATTCATATTTTCATTCCTCAAATAAATTCTACTTGATCATGGTGTGTGATCCTTTTACTGTATTGTTGATTTCGTTTGTTAATATTTTGATAAGGATTTTTATATCTATGTTCATCAGGAACATTGGCTTGTAGTTTTATTTTCAGGGAGTGTCCTTGTCTGGCTTTGGTATCAGGGTATTGAAACCCTGCAAAATGAATTTAGAAGTGTTCCCTTCTCTTCTATTTTTGGGAGGATTTGAATAGGATTGGTATTAGTTCTTTAAATGTTAGGTAGAATTCACCTGTGAGGCCATGTGGTCTTGAATCTTTCTTGTTGGGAATCTTTTGATTACTGATTCATTACCATACTATTAGTAGGTATGTTCAGATTTTCTATTTCCTCATGATTCAGCCTTGGCAGTTTGTATGTTTCTAGGAATTTATCCATTTTTTCCAGGTTGTCCAGTTTGTTGCCATGTTCATTTGTTTATTGTAGTCTTTTATGATCCTATATGTCTTTCTGGTATCAGTTGTAATATCTTCTTTTTCAATTATAATTTTATTTATTTGAGTATTCTCTCTTTTTTCTTCATAAGTCTAACTAAAAAGTTGTGTATTTGTTTATCTTTTCAGAAAACAACTACCTTTAGTTTCATTGATCTTTTCTATTGTCTTTTTGTCCATATTCCATTTATTTCCACTCTGATATGTTATTTTCTTTCTTCCACTGTCTTTAGGCTTAGTTTTTCCCACTTTTATCTAGTTCCTTGCGGTATAATGTTAGGTTGTTTATTTGTAGTCTATTTTTTCCTTAATATAAGTGTTAATTAACATCACTTTCCTTTCAGAACTTCTTGTGCTGCATCCCACAGGTTTTGGTAAGTTGTATTTTTGTTTTGATTTGTTTTAGATATGTTTTCATTTATTTTTTATTTTTTCTTTGATCCACTTTTGTTCAGGAGCATGTTATTTAATCTCTGTATATTTGTGAATTTACCATTTCATCTTGTATGACTTTCTAATTGTATATCATGTACCAAGTTGTGGTCCAAAAAAATTCCTTGATGTTATTTCAATCTTGCTAAATTTATTATGACTTGTTTTGTGGACTAACATATGATCCTGGGAAATGTTTCATGTACATTTGAGAAGAATGTGTATCCTGTTACTTTTGGATGGAATGTTCTCAGTAGGTCTGCTAAGGTTATCTATTCTAATGTATGGTCTAAAGTCCAATGTTTTCTTTTTGACTTTCTGTCTAGATGATCTATTGATTGCTGAAAGTCCCCTATAACTTCTGTATTGTCTGTTTCTACCTTCAGATCTGTTAATATTTGCTTCATATATTTGGGTGCTTCTATTTGGGGTACACAAATATTTACAGATGTTATATGCTCTTGAAAAGCTGACCATTTTATCATTATATATGACTTTCTTTGTCTTTTGTGATATTACTTAGCTTTATCTGTTATCTCTCAGAACTAGGTATTTTGGGATCCCTGTCCCTCCAGTGAGAGTCTCAAAGTTGGGGTGCTAACATTTGGTGTTAAAACTCTTTACTCCTCAGGGAATAGCTAGGAGTTGTGGATTCCCTCCTGATGTATGGCATAGTGTTGGGATTGGGGGTTTATGATGAGAGTGTGTCTCAGTATTTCCTACCCAGTTTTATTTGGATATTTTCTTATTTATTTGATGTGTAGTAGTTTTTTCAGTTAGCTTCTGGGTCTTTCTCAGAGATAATTATTTTGTGTATAGCTTTACATTTGTGTACCCCTGCAAGGAAGGGAGCTCAAGAACCATCTATATCTTCATCTTGGTCAACTTCGAATGGATATAAATTTAGAAGCAAATGAAAACCATTCAAAAACACTTTTTAACCACATATGTACCACCAAATTATTAACAGCTATGGGTATAGCTTAAAGCAGAAAATAATCAGTTTGCTTTTTCAAGAGAGATAATTTGTATTTATTTGTTGAAAGAAAAAGAAAATCATACAAACTAGAATTTTTGTCAGAATGATATGTGAATTATCTTTCTTTTCTAAATCTTACAAAGCCTTACTCTAGCATACACAGTTGCTAAATCATTATTCACTGTATGAACATAAGCAATAGAAGCACACGTTCTTACTGATAAATGGAGAATGCTTATATTTTTCGTGGTTCTCATGAGTCAACTAAACAACTACTGATGTTGTCATGACAAGGGTACTGTGCTGTGATAAAGAGGTAGCTCCTGGAATGATGCTGCTTGGCTGTCCCGCCTCATTTCTGTGTAGATCTTTTACACCCTCCTATCCCCTCCACTCTCTGGCATGTTATGTCCCTTAATATATAGACTGGAGGTATTGGGAACTGAGTGTTTTCTCTTTTCTCCATTATCCTGTAGCATTTTAGATTAGGTTTTGCTTTCACTGATTATCAGATGCAATAACACCAGTAAAGCTATCTCTCATACATATCTAGACACTACCTCTCTACCTCTTGTTCCTTTACTTCGTTGACTCCTGCTGGTTTATTTGTGGAATATTTTGAGGCTTTGAGTTCATTATTTAGCACATTTATTTGAAAAGACTGGAAAAGCAAATAACTTGAGTGAGGGAAGCCAGTAAGTTTTTGTTGTTTTCTTTTGCTTTAAGCATATAGCAGACCCTCAAATAACATTGTTTCCTTCAGTCATTCCCTTGTAACACTGATAAGATGCTGTAAGAACTGGAATATATCAGGTTAGCTCTTTCTTTCACCACATTTTTTTTTTGGAATTTGAGATTTTTCTAGCTATTTCTGAGCTATATGGTTATTTCCAAGCTACTTTGTAGCAATTTGAGAGTTTTGAGTATCATCTTCTACTTAAATCCTTTGGAGAACCCTAGAAGGAGCTTCAGGCTGTGACTAGACACCCAATGGATTCATCAAAGAAGCTTGACCCAACCTGGACCTTGGAGTCGCCTCCGAGTCTCTGTGAAGAATATTCAGCTGACACTCAAGTTGCCTCAGAAGTGCCAGCAAAGAACCTTGGTAACTTGACTCTCAACCCTAGTACCAAATTCCCTCCCCTTCTATGAGAATGTTCACCCCAATAGCAGGTCAGAGAAAAAGGCTTACAGGGGTTTGGACTGAGGCTGAGTCAAGGCATGCTCTGCAGGAGATTAGGAGTGAGGACAGTGGCAACAGCTCCAAAAGGAAGGATACAAAGGATGTTACAAGTTACTGTATTTTGCCATGTATAATGCACAGCCATGGTTTTGTGCACATTATACACGGGATTATTGTACCTATTACTATACCCATGGTATGTAATCATTATACTTGTGTATAATGCACATCCTTATTTTTCCCTCAAAAATTTGGACAAAATAGTGTGTATTATACATGGAAAAAGATGGTATTAGATACCACACCCTGTCTCTGCTTCAAAAAGACCCACTGGAGACAAAACTTGAGATTGAATCAAGATCCAGAAGATTTAGATGTAGCTGTCATTACTGCCTATATCATGTAGATCCTTCTGATAATATTAGCATGTAGAATAATTATGACATGAAGTTGATTTAGTCATGAACCTTATTTTTGTACTTTTTTTTCTTGCTAATAATTTTAAGGTCATTATGCAGCAGCTCGGGAAAGCTACTCTATGCTAAGGTAGACTGTAGACTGTAGACCGATATTTTGATAGCCTATGATAGAAGTTATGTGATGTCTTTTTCTTGCACCTTTTTGTTGTCTACCTTGATGCCAGTATCCTATAGGGAATGTACGTGGTTTGCATTTGAATGACTTCAATGCACTTGTTTCTTTTTTATTTGATCCAAAGAAGCACTAATAGGTCTTGAGTGTTGTGTTTTAGAAGCCTAAGGTTGGTAAGATGAAACCTAACATCTAGAATTAGAAACAATTAACTTGTGCAGAAGGAACGTAAAAAAGAAAACATTGGGTAGTTGGGCTAGAGGATGATTAGTGTAGGGTATATTAGCTAGATTCTCTAGTTTTCAAAAATTTGAATTGTAACAACTTTTTTGATGTGCTATTTCAATTTTTAGTAGCAAATAAATGTGCATATAGGGCATCTTACTAGAATCTGAGGCATAGATGAGACCTTTGAAAAATAGTGCTTCTCGATATTAGTCCTTATGTAACACTTGTTTTTGCTAGTGATGAATAATAATTCTTCTCATCATCATATTCTTATGGTATAAATCTCTGGTATTCTAATATTTTGTGATATTTTCCTACTGTGAAGGAACTTTACACCTTTGAGTGAGGTTAGAAAATAAGGGCATAGGTATTTGCACGTATCATTTTCCTGGAAGAGATGTCAAAAATAGGAGATAGAGGGGAAGTAGACGTTTTTGATGAAGGAAATTGAATATGATCATGTTGTGTAATACTAAGGGAAGATGCCATCTAATGGTGTTTTACCGAGGTTATTTTCTTTTTTTCATGACCTATCATTTACACAGACCTGAAATTTTTTTGAATACTAATGACATATAAAACTTGTCATTATCCTCCCACTGGGGAAAAAAACAACTTATTTATATCAATTATACTATAGTAAAATTTGATTTATTATATGTTTGCCACATTTCTTAGAACCTATCAACAAAATTACTTGAGGACTTACTGTACTTCCCTTTGAATTCATTTTGGTTCTTACCCATTGGAAGACTTGAGTCTGTTGCTTAAATTTATGTGCTCAGGTTTTTGACTTGTGAAATGAATTAAGGCCTGTAAAATGTTCAACATAGTACCTTGCACATAGTAGGTTTGGCAGCTCCTCAAATAATGCCATTTTGTTCAATATTATTTTTGTTATAATATTGATTAAAAAAATTATTCCAAGTCAGGGCCACTATCTGCATGGAGTTTGCATGTTCTCCCCATGTCTGTTTTTTGTTTTTTGTTTTTTTTTTGAGAGGTAGTTCCTGTTTCTCCCACATTCCACAGATGTGCATGTCAGGTTAATTGGCAAGTCCAAATTGTCCCAGTATGACTGAGTGTGGGTGTATGTGTGTGTGAGTGGTCCTGCTATGGAAGGGTGTCCTGTCCAGGTGTTATCATTGGTGTTTAGCTAGATATTGATAAAGGAAGGAGAGCAAAGGGAACTTAGACATTGAGTTTAATAAACTGGGAAGCAGAAGTCTGCTTGCTCAGCCAGGAGACTGCAACTTAACACTCCAGGGGAGTACAGCATTATGCTCCACCAAGGAAGTTATGACTCCTCCCTCCCCATCTCTGGCACAAGATTGTTGGGGGTGCTGGATCATAGAGTCCTATCAGTCTAACTAGGGAGTGTAAACCCATTCAAAGCCCACAGAAGCTTGGGAAATTGATTGGGTTTTTTTGAAAGGGCACCTGGCCCATCTCAAGCTAATACAACCCCAGGGGAACAAAAACACATGCATTCTCTTCTTTCCTCTCTCTGTCTCTCTCTCTGTCTCCCTTGCCCACTGGGTGCATTTGCCTGTTTTTTTGTTTGCTTTCTGTCTGGGAGCATGCAACCATGTGGGTCTGGCAACTACTGGGCTCTCAGCAGATGACATAGGTTCCAGAGGGACTAGGTTCTCTCTCTCACTTAGGAACCAGTGCTTGCCCCATGCGATTGTGCATTCTTTCTTTATAGCCATGTGGCCTTGGCAGCCGCATGGCTGGCACCCATGTGGACTCCACCACCCCACAGCAGCAGCCAGGAAGAAGCTAAGCTACCTGGATGGGGACTGAGGCCACTTAGTAGCTACCTGTGGGCTCTGAAGGACCAAGCCTTAATATGAAGCAGAAACTCTGAACACTGGCTATTGTCTTGGCCTCATTGAGGACATGGATGGACTTTTTCCATGTCAGGACAGAGGGAGATGAAACATTGGAAACCAAGGGGTCAGCTTCCATTTCCATATGAATAAACCACCTTTCTACCCCACAGTCTCCTGTGCACAGGTCCTTGGAATGCTTTTCTTGTGATCACATGGAATGGCCTCGTTCCCACCAACAACACAGCATTGGTTCCCATCTTGCGCTCTTAGTTCCCAGGTTAGGCTCTGATCACCCACAACCCTGATTGGGCCTAAGTCTGTTGGAAAATAATTAATTACTCTTTCCTAAATGTTTGTATATCTCACAAATTTTAGCATTTAATATTAGAAGTGTTTTGGGTCTTTATTTAGAAGTTGGTGATATTTTTGTGATCAAAAATAAGCCATAAAAAACTTATTTTGTGTCCCCTTAAAGTTGCAGTTTCCAAGGACATATTGAGGGCCTTAAGAGAGGACTTATCGTATAAAGCAGTGATTTTTCAACTTTTTTCATCTCATGGTACACATAAACTAATTATTAAAATTCAGTGGCATACCAAAAAAATATATTTTTTGCTGATATGACCAAAAAAATGTATAATTTTGATTCATTCACACTGGACCACTCTTTTTGTGTTGGTTGTCATTTCTTTTTCTTTCTTTCTTTCTTTCTTTTCTTTTTTTTTTGACAATCTAAGGGAAAGAGGTCAGTGCCCCTGACTAAATAGTTAGGTATTTAGGTATTGCATGTTTTGTTTTTGTTTTTCCATTATTGCAAAATGAATTTATTTGAAAATAAACTGTTTTATAAAAGTCAGAGGGAATTTGAGATTCCAGATTCAGCTCGTCTCATAGAAAGATTTAACTTCAAGTAGCACAATTTTCTTTCTGCTTTAATCGTGAACATTCTTGAATCATGGAGCAGCCAACTGTTTACACAACACACTCGATATCTTACCCCAGCACCAGTGGGCCCACACCTTCAGGCTTAGGTTCCATGGTGCTGCAGCCCTCAGGCTCAGGAGGTCCCAGATCAGACCTCTTTGGCCGCTGGCTCTGACAGCAAGCACAAGTCCCAGCATCCCAGCCCTTCCTTAGCCTGGCACCTTCCAAAAACATGAGATACAAACCAAGACTGGCCCATCACTGAGACAGGGGTATCTAGCCATTTCCGAGGAGGAAACCAGACGGACTCCTGCCTGACAGTGTGCTGACGTGGTGGGGTGGCTGTTCTTGTGGCCCCTGGCAGGTTGGCCAACTAAAGGGCCTGGGCAGGTGGCCTCACTGGGGCCTCCCCTGGCTGTCTGGCAGCCCAGGAGGAGGAGGAAAGACAAAGGAGGTTCACAGGTGTGGCCAAACAGCCCAAATAGCTGAAGCTATGTGAAGGTACTGGCAATGGTCTGCAGGGAGGGGAAGTCATTTATCATCCTGGGCAGTGTGCAGAGCCTGGTGGTTGCTGACCTCACCATTTGCAAGCACCTCGCCCACCTGCTGGGTGCTGACCTGCCATGTGCTTTCCTTCTTGGCCTTGGTGCTGGCAATCCTCTCTTGGCCTCAGAAGTCCTTGTGTGCAGACAGTGTCTCCTGCTGCTTGGCTAGGTCAAGAGGTGGGGTGCACCCATAGCTGATTGAGTGTCTTCTGGAAGATCTCCTCGAGCAGATCCCAGTAGCTCTTATAATAATAGGCAGCAGAGACCACACTCTGTCTAAACTCTCTGAGTGACTCTTTAGCTTTCTGAAGTGGGTTTCATCGCTGCAGAAAGTCCTTGATAAACTGGATGAGCTGCAGGTTACTCTATTGGAAGTTTTCAGGTACCAGGTAGGCACAGGAAGCTGGTGTCAGCCTGGGAGCTTTTGTAGTGGTGGCAGTGCTGGGGACACAGGCTGGGTGATGGCTGGGCAAGCCAAAGAAACAGATGGGGCAGTTTGCTGACTGGAGACATCATACCTGGCAGAGGTGGGGGTGGAGTGCCGTTCAGGGGCACCACAGAGCTAAAGCCTGGGCAGGGGGTATCCTGGGCAGGCAGTGACTGGCCCTTTGGCTCGACCCGTGGGGGCTGGGGGTGCTGCTCTGGCCCAGGGGACTCATCTTTTTCGGGGCGGTGGGGGAGGTTGTGATGCAGCACCTAGCTTGTTGGAGTCCACTTTCTTCTTTTTCTTTGCTTGGTGATGTCTGGGTGGAGGCCAGAGCCAGCAGAGAAGAGGTGGCGGCCGTACCGAACATGCTCCATAGCTCTTGGGTGGTGGGTCTGGTTGGGCTCTCCCTCTTTTCCTCCCTCTCCGTGGGAGGTAGCCCACCCTTCTTGTGTCCCTTTTCCACCTCCCCAGTCTTCCTTGGGGGCTGACTGCCTCTGCTGGCAGCCTGGACCCCTGTGTTGGACTGTACCACCTTTTTGCTGCCACTGCTATTCCAGGCAGAGATGGTGGTGGCTGTGCTGGGCTTGGAGGTAGAAGATACCATGTCAGGTAAGTTGTCTTCATGGAAGGTACTCCTGCCCCTGGTGGACACACTGTATACAAGTACCAGCCCCACAGGGTCCAGTGATGCCATTCAGTGGAGCAGGAGGAGGAAGCAAAGATGCAGAGACTGGGAAAAACTCCCTCCTTGTGCTTCGAAGTGGGGGCTGGGAGGGTGCTCAGTAATGTGGCACCTGAAGCTGGGCTGGTGGCTGGGAAATCCTCTTGGCTTAAGGGACCATTTGTTGAAGCTTCCTTGAGATTTGGGCTTTCACTCTGAGTCCAGAACAGGTGCCAGAGCCCGTGGGGCTCCTTGGGTTCCCACACCCCTGCCTCCTCCTCTTTGAGCCATCTGCCTTTCTCCCTGTCCTTGCTCCTGTGTGTGTTTCCTACTGCTGCTGTGTAGCCACTGAAGGCCAGAGGACAGCTGCCATATCGTCTTCTCCTTCCCTCTGTTCCTCCAGGTTCCTCAGGGACTCTGCTGGGCTCTGCAGCCACTGGCCTGGCCTTTTCTGCCCTGGCAGCTGTATCTGTCCACTTCCTTGCCGTCCCGGCTGCTGATGATCCCTTCGTTCTTGTGCAAGTGCCCTAATGCAGAGCTGGATTGCAAGTCAATCTGGCAGCTCTGCTGGGCCTGGGCACAGCTCTAGCTGTGGCAGGCTGTGTGGTGCACCGAGGTGAATATAGGTGCAGAAGGTATGGGTGAACTGCCAATGCTGCAGTGACCCTTCTGGCACAGGACATGCTTCACCTGGAAGTGCTCACAAAGAGTGTAGTCCCTGTAGTAGCAGGCCTGGGCCTCACCCTTATCTCAGAAGTGGCAGAAGTAGTGGTCTGGACACAGGTGCTTTAGCAGCTCAACACCCATTGCAGAACCTGCAGAGTGGATGCCTATGGTGCAAGGTATCCTGAGGTCCACCTGCATGCAGTGCCTGGTGCCAGGCCAGGTCCTCGCCTGAGTACCACTTGCACTCACGTGTGAGATCTGAGCTGTTTGAGGCACAGGGTGCTGGCAGAAGAGCCCATGCTGCTTCCACATGTGCTGCTCCAGGTGCCCGAAGAGGCCCCAGGGTGGTAGCTCAGGGCATCTTGGATACTCGTGCTACAGCAGCTGCCTGTACAAAGCAAACACTTTCCCATCAGCAAAGTAGATATCATACTTCTCATGATGCAGCTGGTGAATGGGGACGGTAGTGAAGGCAGGGAGTTTGGCAGTATCCCTCTTCACACAGCACCAGGGAGCAGCGGTGGCACACTGAGCGTTAAGGTGGTGGCAGTGGTCTAGCGCCTTGACCTCCAGGTCCCCACAGCATATCATGCAGCTCCCACTGCCTCACTAGGGTGTGAGGCAGCCTCAGCGCCTCCATGGCCTGATGCTGACTGTGGCCGCTGCTGTGCGCCTCCCAGCCTGTGTGCGTGGCCAGTCTCCTGGTACTTGCCCCATCCTGGGTGACATCACTGCCCCAGGTGCTGCATGTTTTAAAAATTCTTGCAGCATACCAGTTGAAAATCTCTGGTATAATATGTCCAGCTCTGTTTTAGTTGTGTGTAAAAATTTCAAGGTAGTCTATTCCCCTAAGGGGCAGGAGGCAGGACTTGTTCTTTGTTGACTCTTCCATCTTCCACCATTGTACATTCATGTGTTATTGTGTTGGCCTTTATTATTGTGTGTAAACCTAATAGATATACCATGATAAATGATTGCTGAATGACTCAACATAAAGACATTCTATTTATATTTACAGCTTTTTTTTTTTTTTTTTTAGACATCTAAGGATTAGGGCATTGATGACATTGTATTTTCAATTAAAAAACAGAAAAAGAAAAATGATCTCTGTTTCTCTGGCACTGATATTTTGGCTTCCCTTAATCAAAGACATTTAAGCTACTTAAATTTTATATTTATTAAGCTTAAGGAATGGATTTTTCAGCTGTATTATACTATTTTAAGAATGGCAATTTAGACAACCTACCCAAGATTATTGTTCACATATTATGTATATCATATTGAATTAAGTGTCAGAGTCCTTTAATATATATTCTTGATAGGGAAACACTTTACTTACACAAAGCAATCAAGGATAAGAGGAAGTAAATGCCCAACCTGGATCACAAAATTGTTTTTCTATTATTAACTCTGTGCTCTTGAAGAAATATCTATTAACGTTTTGAGCCTCCTTTTGTTCATATCTACTGTGAGAATTACAACCACTCCTAAGTAATAGCTGATTTAAATTTAAAGCAGAAATGAGACATAAGATGATATTGCTTTCAGAACTGCTAAGTACTGTACAAGCATATAATTTTGAATGATCCAGAAACACATTAGAGAAGGGGAAGTACAGCATGAGATAGGACATTCAGAGCAGTGAAACTTGGGAAAGAAAGGGGAGAATGAAGTCCAGTGTCCCACACTATCCCAAAAGGTTGCAGAACTAAGCAGCTGAGAGCAAAGGTGTTTGTCTCCAATGCCAGGAGGAAGAAGATCCCAGAGTACAGCTTGCTTTGCTATATGAAGAAGGTGGCCTGAAATGGACTCGACTCGACTATTTTTCCATGGGCAAGGGAGATTTAGGCTGCTGAGAGCATCATATTGAGAAATTCTAAAGCATATTTATAATGACACTTGAGGAAAGGGAGCAACAATCTAGCCTATATTTTGATGGAACTTGGAGTAAAAGTATGTGCTGTAAAGTGTTAATTAAAAGCTGAGAAAATAGAAGTGAATTCAGCCTGTGTGTTGCTGGCAACAATGTTTATACCAGAAGCAGCAGCTGCTTCAGTCTGTGGGGAATCACTCTTAAGTCACTGGGATTTTAACTGGTATCCCAACGAGCTCTTCCAACCCTGTGGGTTAATCATTTGATTCTAATCTGATCCCAGGAGCCTGGCCCATTGCCTTTGATCAAACAACCATCACTTGGCAGCCATCATTTGACCCTGTTGCCTTTTGGGCTCTTTCCTGTGTCATTTACTTTCCATGTCATGGGCTTGGTTTGCTGGCATATTGACTGTTTGACATCTTCTATGGATTTGATGTCCTTGCCTCAAATGAGGACATCTCTAAATCTGGCTAGAAGCACTTTCAGTTTAGAGATTAAGTGTCTATGGAGAGAAGGAGGCAGGTGATTGTCATCCTTTGGTAGTAAATGAGCACTTGTAGGCAAAGTTAACAGTTCCATTGGCACCATGTGAAGATATTCGGGAAAACTGGCCAGGTAATAATGCAAGTCACTGTACCTGAATAGTTAAAAATCTAGTGGCTTGTGAAGTGATCTATATTTTATCTAATTCTCAAAAATGCTAGTTATAAAGCTTCTTTTTTTAATTTTGTGTGAAATAGGAGACAGTGTTAACTGATGTCTGTGTACACTTTCTCATATGTAAATATCTGTGAAGAGAAGGGTATGCACAGAAGAAAACACTCTTAACAGGTTTATTAGCACACAATACTATCTATAGACACAATGTTGTACAGCAAATCTCTAGAACTTATTCAGTTTTTGTAACTAAAATTTTATACCAATTGACATTTTGCTCTAGGTACATCTGTCCATCAAATCTGTGTCTTATATAGCAATATTTTTAGGCAGAAAAGAGTTGTTTTGAAAAAATAAAATGAGATATTTATATGAATTTATAAGTTGAAATGAAAACAGAAAGAATTAACAAAGTATAAAAAAGGCTGGGAATATTTGGGGTTAAAGAATCATTTATATTCTATTGACCATATATTTTTCACTAGACTCTGTCATAAGTGATAAGGTTAATAGAAATACCTACTTAGAATTTGATTTCAGTATTATAATTAAGCAAATATTCTGAGGGGAGCTCCAACTGTATAAAATATTAAACCATAGATTTGGCAGTTTTTGAAAGTTTACAGTGATGGTTAATTTAATGTGTCAACATATTTAGGCTGTGGTACCTAGCTGCTTGTCAGTCGTTAGGGGTACCCACTAATATATGTGTTGTTGTGAATGTATTTTTCAAATGTGATTAACATTTAGAATCAGTTGACTTTAAATAATACACATTGCCTTCTGTAATATATGTGGGCCTCAACCACTCTGTTGAAGGCCTTAAGAGTGAAGACTGAATTTTCCTGAGGCAGATATTCAGCTTCAAGACTACAAGATAGAAGCTTTGCCTAAATTTCCAGTCTTTTGGTCTACCTTAAAAATTTTGAACTCAGCAGCCCCTACAAAATTCTGTGAACCATATTCCTTGATCAATTGATCTATCTACATATCTATTAGTCATCTATCTATCATCTATCATCATAATCATCTATCTACCTTATTGATTCTGTTTCTCTGGAGAACTGTTCCCCAGTATAACAAACAGAATCAACATGAATAAACATGAGTGAGCTAGGTCCATTGTGAATCAGAGCTGGGGTTTTAAGGCCAGAGGTTGAAATTTTTGGTCCAGGTCTACAGTCTGGTCATCAAAACATGCTGTAGAACCTTTTAAATTGTTAAGTGATTAATTATTATCTTTTTTCTTTTTAGTTTTCTTAGCAGCTACTATATAAAGCAACTATGATGATACATTGCACTGACAGTAAAGCAATTTAATTTTAAATACTTTAGGGTCAGGTAAAGTATTTATGTTTGTTCTTTTCATCCTTAGAAAGAAGCGTAGGCTCTGCCCATAATTGCTGTTCTGTGACTATATTCTTAAATATCTTTGTATATGCTGACCTCTGATTCCTTGTATACTATATACAATGAAGGGATGGTGGTCACCCTAAGTTATACAATGGCAAATTTGAAAGTAGCTCTATTATATAACAAATTCCTTTCAATGGCCCTCCTTTTAAGTAGCTCACTGCAATTTTTGATTTCAATTACAAACAGATAAAAGCATGCCTGCAAAATGAACTTGTGTAGCTTCTTATAAGCACTCAAAGGATTAAAAACTGCATTCCCCTTTTTTAAACATTACCATGATTTTCTACTGACTGCATATTATTTTCCCGTGTAAAGGGTCAGAAAATTGAGTACTGTAAGAAATAACCTTGCAGTGAGAGAGTTAGAGCGACCTAAGTCGACTTACTTATCACCTTCAAATTTGGAAGATTTTTTTCTAATTTTATATAATTTTGCACATATGAATATATATACATATATAATTTTAGTATAATTTTAAATGATGAGGTGCCCCTTTTGGTCTATCTTTGAATTTGAGCTGTAAGCTTTCTTATTTGTCTTTTAAATTAAATGTTTGGAGTCAATTTTGTGTGAAGCTCTGAGAACTACAGACCTGCAGAGCTGGAAAAACAACATTGCCTGCCTCCATTTTAAAACACAGATGGCTATCAAAAAATCCTATGCTTGATCTGGCTGGTGTGGCTCAGTGGATTGAGTGCCAGACTGGAAAGCAAAGGGTCACCGGTTCAATTCCCAGTCAGGGCACATGCCTGGGTTGTGGGCCAGGTACCCAGTAGGGGTTGTCTGAAAGGCAACCACACATTGATGTTTCCCCCTCTTTCTCCTTCCCTTCCCCTCTCTCTAAAAATAAATAAATAAAATCTTTTAAAAATTTTTTAAAGGGTAAACTTTTAAAAAAATTGTAGGCTTACCATATGTGTTTTGCTCATTCTATGTTGCTCTTTTTACTTCTTTTATTCTAATTTTCGATTGTGTTTGCTGTGATTTTCTTTCTCTTGGCCATGTCATATGTTTGTTTGGTGTTTTTCTTGTTTAGCTTACGCATTTCTTGTTCTATCCCCTTTTCTGCTCACCCTTTCTCTTTCCTACTCTAAGCCCTGTTAGAGATCAGCTCGAAAAATTACCTTTTCTTTATTTTGAAAAACTCCATCTCACAAACTCCCTGTTGGTCCCACAGCTGATCCACAGGTGTTCTTCAGCTGCCTAATGGCAGACAATGCTTTTGAAGAGCATGGGGGTCCACTCAGTCTCTTGTATATGTATAAGCCTCCTAAGGCAGTATAGCTAGAAGCTAGGGAAACTTCTTGGCAAGTAGAATGGGGAATCTGAGACAGGTAGCTGAACAAATAGGACGGGCAATTTGCAGCCAGATACAGAAGGTCCCCTCCCTAGAGATGACATCCAGGCCTCAGTTGTACTTCAGTTCCAGGCCCAGAAAAGCAACAAAACCAGGTGGGCAATAGCAGGACCAGCTGCAGTGACTAATGACCCCCACCCTGGCACTGACCAGTCAGTAGAGACCATGACCCTGAAAGGGCACACCTGGAAAACTGATGAATATTCTACTGAAACCCTTCCCGGAGACCTCCCCTAAAACTCCTGCCTATAAGAGAGAAAAACCCACAAGACAAAGGTCCCGGGATACCCTCTCTCCCCCTGGGGAGCCTGCCTGTGATTTTACCTGCCCCTTTTCCTTTCCCCACAGGAGCACATCTCCTAAACTCTAAGGGACTCTACCAGACTTGCAAACAGGGGAGCAATTGGTAGTGGTACCTCAGTTGGGGCCAACCCCTTGAATATGTTCCCAGACCCCCTTTTCTCTGATTTCCTAGTGAGCTAAAGCTGCCGAACCTAGGTCTCTCCTGTTGCCTCTTCTATGCAAAGCCCTTCTTTCTTTTACTGTCTTAATAAACATATCCTTGTTTTATGTTAATTAGCAATATTCTCAAAGTCACTTGTGCTGGTGTTGTGAAATATTTCCTACATACTGTCAAGAATGCTCACATTACCAGCTAGCCCTAGGCAGACCTGCTCAGGGCCAGTTCCTCTGTCCACACATGACCTAACTTTGAGGGGTAAGCTGAACTCAGCATGACTTTTTGGGGAATACATTGCCCGCCCCCCTCCTTACCTTTAAGCCAAGGTTCTTTCTTAGTAGGACATTGGAAGAAGAAATAAGGGATATGTCATTATCAAACACCTATCCTTGACATTTTGTTGATTATTGGGAGAAAGTGCTCTAATTGAATAAAAGTTTGTACTTAAACACTTAATTCTCCCTTCAGTTTATGTTATATATTTTTATAGTTCATATAAGAAAGGACTACCTATTGAGAAAACCTTTGATTCCAGAATTTCTCTTAATTTGAGATGAATTCTTTATTTTCTCCTTTTTTCTTCCCTTTGTACTTTTGAATAACTTAAGTTTTTGTTGTTTTTTAAACCTTTCAATGAAAGGTGAAATAAGTTCTTTAAAAAACAAAAATGAAAACTTCTTCTACCAGAGTGGGCACTGGATCAGGGAATAGGAATGAAAGTTCTAATGCTTTCAGTTGCTTGTTTATGAAAAATTCCTCCAATGCTTCATTTTACTTTTGTTCAAAAATGCAAGTGGAGTATGTTATATAAAATACTGTACTTAAAATGTAAAAAAAAAAAGTCTTCCATAAGTTTTACCCCCCACCCTGGAAAACAATTTCTTCATTTAGCATGTTATAAGGGATAGGTTGTGCTCAAAATAAATATTTATTGCAGATGACATTTCATTGCAGAAATAAACAAATGGATGTACTAGATATATTCACTTACATTCCTTAGTATATTAAAGTAGCACTTCTACCTGAAAGTATGTCATTTTTATCTTTTTTTTTAACTCCTTTCCTTTTCTCTTTCCCTGTTAATAGTGCATGGTTTCTAATTTTTCTTTGTTTAAAAAAATTACTGATTGATGAGTCTTTCTACAGACATTGTACCCAGTTTTCAGGATACACAAATAATATATCTTTCCTCCAGTAGCTCACGCTTTAATAGGGTAGACAAGTACGGAACACCCACCCACCCTGGGTTTTAACCGTATGCTGGGCTTTAAGCATATACCAACAAAGATTGTGGAAAAGTCGGGACAGTTATAAATTCCTAGATGACAGAGGATTCTAATGAGTGTGTTTATTGTGTGTGTGTAAATAACTGCAAATAATCAAAAATCTTAATTTTTCCATTCATTATATTTCTAATTAATTTGGTGCTTTCAGAGTCTAGATGAGAATACTTATAATAAAATGAACACTTCACAAAATAACTGCTATTATCACATGAAAATATACTAAAGTGTTTGCAATAATTTTTATTATAAAATGAGAAATACATCCTTGAAATATATATAGGGGAATTATCCCAAATTGTACCTAAGAATGAAAAGAACAATTTAAAAGTCCCCACACATAAATGAAAATGGTGTTTCAGGTCAAAATCTAATAAGGCTCTTTAAAAAAATAACATTTTAGTTCTTCCTACATCCTAATAAATTTTTTCTGCATTGCAACATTGAATACTTTTTAAAATGTTATTTTTTGGATTTTCTACCTCAGACACTATACATACCCTTTTGCTCATCTCTACTTGTACTCCATTGACTTGCCTACTATTCTTTTTTTCCCCTTCTCATTTTCTGCAGTTAATTAAATTGAAGACTTTCTTTTGTCAGAAATTTCACTTCTAAGGTATCTATTTTTTTAATTTCATTTTATTATTTTGTTCTGCCTAGTTGTTTACTAGTATGATTTTGGTTTTCAGTTTGCTATTTTCTCTAGTCCTAACAAAAGGTAGATTATATTGTCATCTTCTATCCAAAGACACAGGTTCCAGGTGAGAAGTAACATTACTAAAATACAACTGTTTTAATAATAGGTTTGGATTTCAAACTTAGATTTACCTGATACTTGTTTATCTTCTAAACCTTAATCCCATTGTCTTTCTCCAAGCAGATAAATGATATTTGTTAGTGGTTGTTTTTAGACCAAATTAATAACAGCTATAGTTTTACTTATCCATTATTATTATACCAGTGTTTATAGTTCCATAATGTTTCTAAAGAAAATTAGTTATTTTGAACATAAGAAAATAAGGCATTCATTGAATTACTGTTTACTTAAGTATGCTTTGTCGTACAGAAGCAAAAATGTAGCTGAAAGAAAATATTTTAATGTGTGACTCAATTCAGTGTTTTTGATAGATGAGTGGAGGTTTCAAGAATTGAAACAGGTTTTAAATAACAAGAGTCTGTTAAAGGAGGAACACACACCCTTTAGCTATGTGCACCTTGTTTAAAGAGGGGATTGAGTAAAGCAGTTCTTCATATTTCTATAAATAAGAATTCATCTAAAAGATATTTGTAGTCCGTACTCATAGACACTTGGGTTCCTCATCCCCAGCACCCCAAAATAATTGGAAGAATTAAAGAAAAGTAAATAATAATGTTTCCAAAGGTATTACTCCCATGACCATTGGGAGAGACTATGCTTCCAGAAAAGAGCTGGAGTGTCCATCTAAAAATTAAGGGCCAAAATCTAGGGGAAACATAGAAAAGATTTTAAAAATGAGGAATTCTAGAAAGGGTTAAAATGATATTCGTTTTTCAAACACAAGCATCCTTTTTGCTGGGGAAACCAATGGTCTTAGGAAATTTGTTTTGGGCAATATCTATCAAGTTGATTCGGTTGAGCCTGGCCAACATTTCTGCACAATGACGGAAAAAAAAAATGCTTGTCTTGATAAGATAAACTAAAATTCTTAATCTGCGGTTTCAGGAAATAAAGAATATGTCTAATTTTTTACAGTTATTTGCCTAACACATTCAAAAACCATAGTAAATATTTGTAGAAAATGTAATAGAATAAGTTGCTAGGTACAGACACAGATGCTAACTGAAGACTCTGAAGCACTATGGTGTGTGTGTGTGTACACATGAGTGTACAAAAATGAAAGAAAAGACATTTGGTACCCTGGTAGTAGACCAAATTCTTCTTGGATAACACTCTGAAACACTTCACATTGTAGGACTCAAGCACTTAAAAAGATAGGTGCGTTATTGCCCTCTTCTCACTCTTCCTCAGTGCCCCCCCCTTTTTTCTCAAACGGTAAATAAACCACCGAGGTCAACAGATTATAAGAAAAATGTATCTATTTATTCTCAGTACTGTTTTGTAGTTCAGATTGTAATACTGCCCTTTGTTTTGGGAAGGTAAGAAGACTCCAATTTTTTATAATAATTTCATTATTCCTGATACCTCTAGGAGGCATTTGTTAAATACATTTGTTGGCTTTCAGAATGCTTTAACATCTTTTCTACCCAAAGTTTATCTAGTACCTTCAACTTTTCAGGACAAAGAGCATAATCTAGAAATAAGTGAAGATGCCTTTGAGTGGTCTTTAAGAAGCTAAATTAGATCCCTCTAAGCCCATATTACCTAGAATATGAATGACTTTTTTTTTTTCTGGACTACAAAGTTCTAGAATTAACTTTGGTTTTATAAATATTTTATATTAATACTCTAATTTAATATTTGATTGGGCCAAATATTCTGCTGATTTGAACTGCCTGTCTGCATTGGAAGGTGTCCTGCTTCTCCCACAAGGCTGCATCTTACATGCATTCCAGTGGCTTCTGTGGAATATTTACTACCCAGTAACCATATTAGCTCATTTACAGCTGTGCTAAGAAAAAGTTTCATTCTGACTGTGACCAGCAAGTTTCCTCTTCTCTTTCCTTCAGTACAACAAAGAAATATTTAAGATTTCATACTATTCATCTTAGTTTTCTTTTGGAAAGACCCAGGCTATTCTAATAAATAGGTTTTCAATGTGTTAAATAGGACTGTCAAGCCTTTGAGCACAATTCATTTTTCCTAAAGAACCAATTTTATTTTCTAGTAATAAATGGATATAATATCCCCACACAACTGAAAGAGTTCTTTGTGCCAAATTGAGGCTCTGGGGATTAAGGGTTTTGTTTTTGTTTTTGTTTTTGTTTTTTTTTCTGCCCCATTTCCTTTTTTCGTGTCTCAGTAAACATAGCAATTTTAAAATCCAGAGATAGTGGTGACTCTTGAAGAAGTGTGTTGTATCACAATTATTTTTTAGCACAAAATTTAAGTATTTTGATAATATGTATTCATTTGGAGCACTGGGAAAGGTTTTTCTGCATAAAAATAAACAGGTTGTTGAAAGACGCTAGCGCCTGCATCTTTTGGTTTAAATATACACATATAATTGTGCTGCACTCGGCTTTTTGATGAAAGCATTTATTGCACAAAATAGCTAAGGACAGACAACAAATTTTTATTATTTATAGCATTTAAAATAAGTATATTTTATGCATTTTAAACAGAGAAAACAAATTTAAAAATCTCCACATGACTACCAAACCAAATTTTAGTTTACATTTGCAAACTTCCTATCTTCAAGTAGAGGGAAAATTATTTTTATATACGTTTTTATTTGCAGCTAATAGACAATGAAATGAGTTAAAATGCACAAGTAACATTCTCTGATAATGCTTGCACTTCATGTACAGGAGTCAGAAAAGATGATGTGTATTTCCATATTTATGGGCATGTATTAGCTTAGGAATACCCATTTGTACTATTTGAACTGGACAGATCTGGAAATATTTCAATGAAGCTTTAGATATGAAGTCTTTTTGAAACCTGAGAACGTATTAAAAAAAATCCCCTGGAATTTCAAGTAAGACAAAGTTTAAGTTAATTTTCAATTTTGCCACTTAATAGCTGGGTGAACATAGGCAAGTTACTTAAATTGCCTGGCAAGTTAAAAGTTCATCATTATGCTTATATTCCAGAGTGAGTGTTAAAGTATTCAATATGCATCACATGTAGCACTCTCTCTAAATGTTATAGTATTAATATATATATTAGTTATGTTCACAACTGTGCTTTTCTTTAAACCCTCATTCAGCCTTCCCAATCATTTTTAGATTAAAGCGTATGCAGTTGTTGCTTTTTAAATAAAATTAATATATCTACTTTATTTTTATAGGGGTTTCAGGTGTAGAGAAAAGTTGAGTAGGAAGTGCAGGCTCTCTGTCTATGCAGCGGTAAGTTTCCAGGGAAGGGGAAAGATTCTAGAATCCTAAAATGACTCTTGAGCCTTTTAGTTAGTCTGTACCCCAAGGTCAGTTATTTATTCTTGGTATATAAAATGTTGGCACTTTTCAAACTCTAGAGAAATATCATATACAATTATTTTCAGCTGCCTTTTCAGGGGAATTGAGGGAGAAATGATATGCTGTGAAAGAGAATTTTTAATTTTTATACTAGTTTATATGTATTTCTAATTTAACCTCTGTGTCATATAATAACTGTAAAGTTTTAGAATATAGTAATTTATCCAATTTAGAAATCACTTAAACTCAGATTTCCTGTACTATTAATCATTTATTCATATTTAAAATTTGATTACCCCTTGGTTATTCCTAAAACATTTGGGGTATATTTGTGTAATTGACTTGGTGGCTTTTGAAATCTTATTTAACATTCTGTTTGTTCAAAAACTTTTCATTATCCTCAACTTAGAAGGATTAAAAATAGGTGACAATAATTTTAGTAGCCTTTAAGAAACTAAAACAGAAATTTCAAAGTTCATATAAAAAGTCCATGCACTTTATTACAAATGAATCATCAAAGCCTATGTAGTCAGACGCATTTTAGAGATTTTCATAAAACTGATTATGAAAACTAACTAATTCCTAACCTGTAACAGTTAATTAGAGTTAATAATGATAGCTTAGCAGAGGAGAAAATAGTCAGGGTTTAGAACCATAACAATATATATATTTTAAAAATTTTATTTATTTATTTTTAGAGAGAGGGGAAGGGAGGGGAAAAGAGGGTGTGAAACATCAGTGTGTGGTTGTCTCTCGAGCACCCCCTGCTGGGGACCTGGTCTGCAACCCAGGCATGTACCCCAACTAGGAATCAAACCTGTGACCTTTTGGTTTACAGGCAGACACTTTGTTCACTGAGCTGCACCAGCCAGGGCTAGAACCATTACAATATTTTTAAAAAGGACAACATACTGCCTCAGTATAGCACACTGGTGAAGTGCTTTATTGGTCAGATTTGGTACCACATTACAAAAACCAAAAATGATTCTGATGTTTCCTAAGTTTTAGGGGGAATACATATGTATGCATATACACGGATGTTATATGTGTGCAAAACATCTTAGAGATGTGTGTATGTGGTTGGTTAAACTTTGCTGGGACTTTTTGGTGAATTTAACTTTGAGACCTCTGAATCCCTGTATGTTAGTGGATAAGTGATATTGTTATATATAATACAAATAATGTGACCTGCGTAGATTCTGACTTTTGGCAAAACTAGACTTTTAACATGCAACATTCTGAACAATGAGAGTCATAGAAAAGGAGCAAAAACTGTCTAAAGTAAAAGTGACAGTTTTCCTGATGAAATGCAATATATAAGTGATAATTCTTAATTTCCTTGGTTTTATATTTGGTTTGGTTTTGTTTTTAACCCTTAAATTCATTTTAAAAACAATTGTTGAGTGACAGTCTGCCTTTCACAGGGCTACATTCCCAGTAATTTTAGAACTTCTACTCACTGGTGTGTTTGAGAGGATTTAAAATGTTCTTTTATGTTAATGTTAATTAATAATGTTGAAATGTTAAGTGGTAAAACACTTGTTATGTATAAAAAATATTTTTGGTATAATTATTGCTTTTGGCCATGCTTTTTAAAAATATACACTCTCCCTAATATAAATGTACAAGTTCAGTATTGATTTCAAATGGAACAACCATATCAATAATCAGATTAAAAATAAATGGCCTAAAAGCTCTAATTAAAAGGCAGAGGTTGTCAGATTAAATTAAAAAGTAAGACCCAAATAGATTCTCCCTAGAAGAAATACAATTCAATTACAAAGAATAAAAATTTAATAGTAAAGAATGGAAAAAAATACCATGATACCACTAAACAAAGGAGAGTTACTGTATTAAAAGAGAGTGTCTGTATCAGTATCACAGAAATTAAATTTCAGAACAAACACTATTACTAAAAATAGAGATGATCACTTTATTATTATGCTGAAGTGGTTCATGGAGAGCACATAATAATCCTAACATTTGTGTACATAATAACAGAACTTTAAAATAAGAGTATGTGAAGCAAAAACTGATAGAAATTCAAGAAAAGGAGATAAACCCACAATTGATTAAAGTTGTTTGAAATTTCAGTTCCCTTCTTTCAATGATTGGTAAAACAAGTAGACAAAAAAAAACTATGACTAGAGAAGATTTGAACAACAATATAATCAATTTTACATAACTGATGTCTATAAAACACAACACCTAATAACAGTCAAATGTGTCTTTTGTAATGCACAAGGATGTCTGTATTCTAGACCAGCAATTTTCAACCACTGTCATCTCATGGCACACATAACTAATTACTAAAATTCTGTGGCACACCAAAACAATATATTTTTTTCTGATCTGATCAAAAATAGGTATAATTTTGATTCATTAACACTGGATGGTTACTGTTCTCTTGGTTCTTGTCATTTTTTTTATTTGGCAATCTAAGGGAAAAGAGGTCAGTGTCCCTGACTAAATAGTCAGATATTGCATGTTTTAAAAATTCTTGAGGCACATTGATTAAAAGTTGTTGTTTTGGACTATAAAACAATTCTCAATGAATTTTCAAGATTTTAAATCACATTAACTATTATCTCAGACCATGGTGGTATTGAATTAGAAATCAATAATAGAAAGATCTCTGGAAAAACTGTAGACCTTGGAAACTAAATAGTAGAATTTTAAATAATGTTGGGGTCAAAATTCAGAAGAAAAATTAGAAGCTATTGCAAATTAAATTTAAGTGAAATCACAGCACATCAAAATGGTTAGGGGTGCCCCTTCTGCAATGCTTAGGAAGACATTTCTTGCTCTGAGTGTCTATTTTGGAAAATAAGAAAGCTCTCTAATCAAATAATTCAACTTACACTTTAAAGTACAAGGAAAAGAGGGAAAAAAGAAAACAAAGGCCAGTGCTGAAATCATTGAAACTGAAGCACCAAACTATAATATAGAAAATCAATGACACCAAGTTGTTTTTGAAATTAACAAAATTGATAAACCTCTATGCCATCTGATGATGGGAAAAATAGTGAAAATAAAGTTACCAATATCTAGAATAAAAGAGGTAACATAAATACAAATTTTACCACTATTTGAAGGATAATGATTGTTGTAAAATGTTTATGCTAATAAAGTTGACTACTTTGATAAAACATTCAAATTTCCAGAAATAAACAATTTATCAAAGCTAACTCAAGAAAAAATGAACTAAATAGTTATTTTTCTCCTAAAGTAGTTACACATATAAGTAGAAACTTTTCCACATATAAAAGTTCAGGAAAAAAGGCTTCACTGGTTAACACTACCTAAGGGAACACGTAAGGGAAAAGAAATTCCCATTTCTACACAAACCACTCCCAAATATTGAAAAGAATTGGACATTCTCTGACTTAGTCTATGAGGCCAGCATCAGGATTATCTTGAAATCAGACTAAGACATTGCAAGAAAATAAAACTGTAGACCAATATCTGTCATGAACATAAGATGCTGGGATTCTAAACAAAATTGTAGTAAATTAAATCCAAATTTTATTACACAAAAAAAGCATAACTCAAAACCAGGTGAGATTTATCCCATAAAAGCAATGCTGGTATAACATTCACAAATCAAATGATATAATTCCTCATTTTAAGAAATGGCAGGAGCAAACTATTTTGCATGATGGAAATGTTCTGTGTTTTTATTGCAGTGGTGTTTACATAACTGTATAACTTTGTCAAAACTCATAGAACTGTATCTGTAAAAAGGGTGACTTTTACTCTAAGTAAGTTGTACCTCTCTAAATTTGACTAAAAACAGTTACTTCTGTCACCTTAGAATTAAAAATGTATAAACTTTGCCAAATATATACATATCTTTTATATCTTTGATATTATATATATATTTGATAATATATAAGATATCTAGCACTGTGTGTGTGTGTGTGTGTGTGTGTGTGTGTGTGTGTATCTTGAAGATATCTTGAAGACTGTGTTTTTGATATTTTACTTAAATGGCCTATTGCTTCCTAATTCCCTGACCATGAAAACTAAGTACAGGCATTAATTGAACATGACTTGTGTTGAGGTACAAAGCTGGACATAATGTCTCCTGCCATAGATCTTCTTGTCCATACTGTAAATGTCCAATATTGGCACTGAAGCTTAATGTCCATCTGCACAGAGATACATTTATTGCAGGAGGTAAAACTTTTAAAATCTACCATCTGTTTGTATGTCATTTTTGCAAAAAACAAAACCAGTAAATAAAATACCGAAACATGCACACAAAAGAAAGTGATCATAGAAATAATGTGTTCACATAGTTAAAAACCTTTCAGAAACATATATTGAAAATTGTAACTTGCACTATTTTTCTGTCTTAAAAATTAAATAATCTATATTATTCGTGCAATAATAGCTAATGTATGTTTTGAACATCAAGTCCAAAGTTTTCTTACCTATTTTCAATTATGTTCCCTTCACCTGATAATTCATAATTGAGACCTAACTAGGTCTTTACTATGTTATTTAAAAATATTAATTACCTGTTATGTTTGTGGCTTTCTGCCTGCCAGTGAGTACACATGCAGATTAGTAAAGTCTGATAGGAATTGGGAGTTAGTCCTTAACTGCATGTACTTTCTCAACAGAAATGTGAGATCTTTAAAAGCACAGACCTTGGAGTCACACATACCATGGTTCAAATTCTGTTTGTTCTTTCAGCCAGTTGTGTGAGCTTAGACAAGTCACTAAACTTGTGCTCTATTTCCTTACCTGTGAAGATGCAATAGTAATATTGTCTTGTTGGCAGTTTATAAGCTTAAAAGAGCTTAGAGAATGTATAGCAGAATTATCAGTTGCCATCATGGATAAAATTTGTATTGTGATGGTTAGTATCTTAAAAAAAATACTTGTTTCTCACATAAGTATGAAGAGTGAGGAATAATTCATAGAATCCTCCGGGAGATGTGGAAATAGACATTGAAAACAATATTTCTTTTTTATTTCATCTGTTGTGAGAGAACTTTAATCTGCTGCCTCCATAGCTATTCCCTGTGTCTGAACTATTTTGCAGGTGAGACTGGGACCATGTGGACTGCTTGGGAAATAGAATCCCTTCATAGCTTGTTATAAAACAAATTCAATCTTCTTTGCATTTCATATGCTGCTGTGAGACAAAAGGAATAAAAGTGTTAGATTCTCTAATAAGAGCTTCCATGACTGATGTGGATAGAGTGTTCTTTATTTTGGATAATATATTTTAATGTGAATTTTATTTCAGATGAAATTAAGAAACTTTCTTTGAACAATGCATATAAGTTAAATTATTAGAATCCAAAATCCCATATGGTCTCGGATGATTTATTTGAGCATAATTCCTACTTGAAGCAGTTTTTCTCTGAAATTAGATCAACAGCCTTAAAAAAAATACTTCTTATCTTTTAGTATTAATATAGTATTAGAGCATGTGAGTCTGAACCTTTTAGGAATTTGGCCTCATGCAGTATTTCTGCTTTTTGTTTATTTGTTTGTTTTGGATTTGGGATTTTTACGTTTTGGTAAAAATTGTATATGTTTAAGATGTACAACATGATCACTTGATATGTATATATACACATGCACGCAAATGGTGAAATGATTACTGCAGTCAGGCTAATTAACATGTCTCACATAGCTATTATTTGTGTGTGTGTGTGTGTGTGTGTGTGTGTGTGTGTGGTGAGAGTATCTGAAATCTTCTCTCTTAGCAAATTTTTGTGTTCAGTATAGTAGCGTAAACCATAGTGTTCATGCTACACATTAGATCTACAGAATCGTTAATCTCATATAGTTAATATATGATTAAGTACTGAATATTTTGCAAGTACAGAATACATTAGATTTAGTGATTTGGACTTTATCTGTATTTGACAAAGTTGGAAGAATCAGCTATGAGATTGTGAACTCAGTTTTAAAGTCAAAACAATTTTAACATAAAAAATAGCCCTGAAACACCAAGGAGACAACTGGACATTAAACATAGGTTAATGGGTTTTCAGTTTCTTGCTAAAACAAATCACATATGTTCCCCTAGCTAATCTATACATGAGTCACTGGGTGTTTCAATTTATGAAATAATGAAAGTCAGGCTTTTAAAAATGAGCCCTGGCTGGTGTAGCTCAGTGGATTGAGTGCCAGCCTGTGAACCAAAGGGTTGCCAGTTCGATTCCCCAGTGAGGAAACATGCCTGAGTTGTGGTTCAGGTCCCCAGTAGGGGGCGCTTAAGAGGCAACCACACATTGATGTTTCTTTCCCTCTCCTTTTCCCTTCCTTCCCCTCCCTCTATAAATAAATAAATTTTTAAAAATCTTTTTAAAAAATGTTAAAAATCCCGAAAGTCCTTCGAGTGCTTTCTCTGGCAAAATTCTGATTTTTTTTTTTATTATACATTATTGAACTGTAGGAATATTTATTCAATTTCTGCCACTATAAAGGAAGAGAAATCCTAAAATAAATATACCAGATATGTGTGACTGGAATATGATAAAGTGTTTTGTGACCAATACATTAGGGGACACAATTTTAATGAAAATCAAGTGTCAGAGAAGAAATGCTTTCTAACTTTAAATAGTAATAGTTTTAAAGGCAGTTTCTCAGATTCAGTAAGTTTAAGAAGTGTCTAATTGTTCTTTTAATATGGTATTGTAAATTATCAATTTATAATAAGAATATTAAAATAATATCATTTTACTAGTAACAGTAATTATTTATATATTATTAACTAGTAAAATGAAAGAATATTCTTGGGGAAGATGACCTGGGATTGAATCTGCCTTCTTTTTCTTTTTTTTTGATCTTTAATTTCAACCTTTTTACTTTAATATAAAATGTGCTTCTTTCTTTTCTTTTTTTACCATATTTTTCCCATTACCATTTATCCTCCTTCCCCCTCAATCACCACACTGTTATTTCTGTCCATGAGTCTTTTTTCCTTTTTGCTCAATTCCTCCACACCCTAAACTGTGCCCTCCCCGCACCATAGCTACCATCCCCCTCTCTTCTTGTAAGTAATATATAGTTGGACCTTGGTTTTTAATCAGTCCGAAAATCTTTGGCTTCTGTTTAATAAGCTTAGTCCATTTTATTTAACATGAGTAGTGTAATGGTTGGATTTACATGTAGAAATACAGTATTAATTTTCTGTATATATTTTGTTTCCTCCTAATTTTATATTTTTGTGTCATATAATTATTTCAGTATGTAATTTTAACTCTTAGTTGATACTTATATTTTTTTAGTTTTTTACTTACTGGTTGCTTTAGGGATTAAACTGTAAATTTTAATTCATCACAGCCTTCTTCAAATTAATACTAATTTACTTTTGATGAAATATAACACATTTGCTCCAATTAACTATAGCAAAGTGAAATTATTGTTTTATATATCACATCTATCATACAAATTTTATAATTGCTCAATTTTCAACAAAATTTTGAGATTTACAAAAATGAGAGTATGACCTATAAATACTGCTTGATAAAATCTAACGTGATATGTTGTGCAATAAAATTATCACCCAACAAGACACATTGTAGCCATTATGTAATCAGTCTCCATTCACCTTTCCCTTATTTCATGGTGATTTGATGTCTCTATAAATTTGTATATCCTGGATAAATCCTATAAGACAAGCTATGTGATATGTGACCTTTTTGTCTGGCCTCTTTCAATTAGCATAATGTTTTTCCAGTTATCTAATCATTAGTATTTATCAGTGCTTTTTATATTTTTATGACTGAATAATATTTTTGTATGTATACCACAATTTGTTCATTCATTTATCCACTGATTATAACAGGATTCCACGTGGATCATTTTTAATGCACTTGCTTGTGATTTGTTGAGATTCTTGAATGTGCAGATTTGTGTTTTTCATTAAATTTTGTATATTTCTGACCGTATTTCTTTAGATAAGTATTACTTAGTGATCGGTTTTTTTGGTGGTAGGACAAATTTCTGGAACTTTTTAGACTGACGTATTCCCGTGGACCACTTTCTCTCATTACTTTTAAGAGTTTTGTCTTGTTTTGTCATTCAACAGCTGGAACATTCTCTGTTAGATATAGACCTACTTGTGTGAATTCTACTTTGAGTACACTGAGTTTCTTGAATGGCCAGATTAATGTTTTACAGTTAATTTGAGAAGGCTTTAAACATTATTTCTTTAAATATTATTTTTTATTGTTTTTTCTTTTCTCTGCTGGTCCTTTCATTATAATTATGTTTATATACTTGAAGTAGGCCCACAGTCTTTGAGGTTCTGTATATTTTCTTCATTTTAAAAATTTATTCAGATTTCATAATCTCTATTGATTTATGTTCATTTACTGATTTGTTCTCAAATCTGATGTTGAATTTTTCTAGTGAATTAGTGAATGTTCATTTCAGTTTTAGTTCAAGTCTCTGTATGTGTGTGTACAATACACACACACAAAAACAAATATTAAATCCAATATCTTGCCACAATCACACTTCACAGTTTCTATTAACTGTTTGGTTCCTGAATACAAGTCACACTTTTCTATTTCTTTGCGTGTCTCAAGGTTTTGTTGTTGTTGTTGTTGTTGATTTGTAAATTTTAGATATAATGTAGCAAAATTGAATTTTGAAAATTTTTTTTTGGTATTTTTCTTTCTCGCTCTTTCTTCCACTTTCCTCTCTCTCTTTATTCCTTTTTCTTTTGTAGCAAGTGTGGACTTAAACTGTGGAAAGTACACTCCTCCTCTATTTTCTTTCCACAATTTGCAACCTCTTATATCTTCCATTCAAACACATTGAAAGTCCAGCTGATATTCAAGCTTTCTTTAGCTTTCATTTAGAACTTGGACTGCTGTGTCGCTCTTTGAGTCCAAATACATCCCAGTCAGCTAGGAAAGTATGGAGAGCATGCCATTGGCCTTCTGGTTGTTTTTTTAAGAATCTTCATTCTGTCACTGGCTGGGTAGCTTAGGTGGTTATCGTGTTGTCCCTATATGCCAGTTGTAAATTTTAAAAAAATTAAAATAAAAGAATTTTCAAGCTAAATTTTTCTTCGGAGGCCATTAAATGATTCATTTTGGTTTAAAAGGTCAGGCTAGGAGATCAGAAAGGTTTTCCTAGTTGTTTCCTACTAAGTTTGTTGCATTTGCTGACAATGTCTTGACTTAGTGAAAATGAATCCTGCCATCTTTGGCAGCAATGTTGTTAGTTTTTCCATCCTCCCCTGCACTTGTAAAATCAGTTCTGCCAACTCAGTTGGGGGATTGCAACTTGGCAAAAAAGGCCACATAGTTTCACTGTTACTATGCAAAGCTGTATCAGTTTGTAAGAGTAAATACTTCTTAATCTCTGGTTCTCCTTTGATTGATTTACAAAATTCCCAAAACGGTTGTTAATGGCAATTTTGAACAACATTATTTTTTTTATTTAGGGAGAGGATTAGTCAGACTTTTCATATTAATAAATCCAGATTTCTGTAGTAGCATATATGCCCCAGATCTTTAACTGAGTTAAGATTTACTTGTTTGTTTATTTTTATAGACCAGAAATAGGAGAAAGGGGTTTCCCAATAAAGGATGAAGTGTTAGGTTCAGGAAAAAAAAATGAAGAAGAAGAAACCTAAGGTAGACCTCCTCGATTTTTTTGTTTTTCCAAGGACAAGTGTGTTGGTAAATATGGATCTACATAACCATCTTGATCATATCGAAACAGCTAATGGGGAGGAAAGAGTTGGGGAGAAACTGAGTTCCTGTTAGTTATGGTGTGTAGGAGGGATCTGAGCAGCTCAATTAATCTCTGAGCTTTAACATCATCCATTAATATAAATAGCTGGGGCTATATGGTTTGGCAGGACCCTAAGGGTTGTAAAGCAGCTGCCTTAGAGTCAGTCTTAATGTACAGTTTCTTGGTCTCCTCCCTGAATTCCTGATTCAGTGGGAGAAGAGGGGAGTTGGGAGTGGGGGAGGTCTTTATTTTTAGCAATAATTTCTGGAGATTCTATGGTGGAGCCAGAATTTGGAGGCACTGCTCCCCTCCCCCCAGGATTTATTCATTCTTCCTGTGTCATATATCAGGTGATATAAGTGGGCATTCTTTTTTTCTGAGCAATTATACAGCATCTTTGTGGCTCATTATGTTTCCTTGAAATAAAGAATGCTTTCTTATTTTCCTCTATTGATTATGGTACCTGGTTCAGACAATGGACAATGTATCCAGGTGTTAGTAGTTCAGCAAAAGGAGATTGTTTGCTTAGTGAAAATGCTGGCACAGCTCTCTTCGCATGAGCTGATAATGAATGTGAGGCCAGAGAAGTCCGGGGGAAACCCTTATGTTGGTCTCATGTTGTCTATTCACATCCCTGAGAAAAGATGTGTTTGCTTTCGGTCTGCCTCAGACTTCTCTTTTAAAATTTTAAGAGAAAAATGAGAAATCATAGTATGATGTAAGCTTCCTGGGGATACATAAGAGTTTGAAATACATTAGAACCTCTAGTAAAAGAAACATGGGCTGGCATGCGTAGGCACTAAAATGAAACCTGTGAACAATGACAAATAAAAAGAGATCATATTAGAAGAATTCATAGACTCTCTTACTTTTGCTTTCTGCTGTTTGTGTATCACTAGAAGTCTAGATGGTACACATACATAAAGCACTGGTTATATTTTCTCTTAGCTTTAGTGGCACAGAAAGCGAGGCTGAAGTGAAGGTAGTGAGGTATGAAATTGCTAAAAATGTCTACATAACATTAAAAAATAATGAAGGACCAAATGGATTCCATAATTATAATACAGGCATACCTCGGAGATATTGCGGGTTCCATTCCAGACCGCTACAATAAAATGAGTAGCATAATAAAGTGAATAGATATCTTTTTGTTGGTGGAGAGGCTTGCCTTCAAATTTGTAAAAAATCACATCTGTGAAGTGCAAAAAGTGAAGCACAAGAAATAATGTATGCCTGTAGTTTAATGTTCATACTGCTTTAACTTTTTCAATAATATTTTCGCAGTCAGTTGCTTTTTTGTGCCTCACACATTTGTGAGTTTGGCTGAACAAGAAATAGCGACTTCCATTGGAGCATAGGAAACTAACACTCAGCAAAGTTTCTTGCACAAAGTCATAGGAAGAGAAATGGGTGATCTGCAAGGCGGACTCAGTTTATGCCAATTGACTGTAATCTCATTCATGACAATAGAAACTCTTCAGGTAGCTGATAGGATTATCGTCTCAGAAAATAGTGAAACAATCAATTCAGGAGAACTGGTAGGTACACTTTATCACAAAATGTTGAAATATCTGGAAGGTAGTTCAGTGTACGAAATCAATAGTAAATGTGCATTTTTTTCCCATCCATCACCCAGTGACATTAGACATGACAATTTATTCGAAGAAGACAACATTCTGTACATTTTAACATGACATTTGCTACAGGATGCTGAGTTCTTTTGAAAGAACACATATTGTTAAATATATTTTTATTAATCTGCACATTTGAAAAAATGTATTTGTGTAGTTCTTGGAAATGCTAAATTTCACTCTTCTTTAGATTCAACAAAATATCTCTCCCCTGATGCTGGTTCCTGACAAATTCCCAGACACACTTAGCCTTTAAAATCAGTCCCATGTCATTCATTTCTCATCATCTTAGAAGAAATAAAAGTCACAGAAGTGTTGTGCATTTTTGGTATTAGAGATCATGATCAAAAATATGACAAGACACCCAAAATCTTAAATTTAAATTAATAACTGTATTTGAAAGCAATTTTCTGTCATTCTGTGTTCTTCAACTCAAGTGTTTTATTTCTGGTGATGGCCTCCTCAGTCTTGTCATCCATCTGACTTATTTCTAAACTTCTCTGTAAGTAAGAACTCTCAGATAAATTAATCCTCAATATCGCTGTCTCAATATTTTCTTTTTTACATAATATGCATTTTTATTATGAAAACAATACATTTTGACATATTGTTCCATTTGCTTTTGGAAAATCCATTATCTGACTTAAACCTATTCAGGAAAGATGCCAATAAAGTATACAAATCATAATTTTAGTCTTTTTAAAACTAAGAACATAATATGCTTTGTGATAATCAAACAATAATACTAAATCTGAGTAGTATCTGGTTAATTAGTATTTTATTTTAACATTTATCTTAAAACCAAAACCAACAACATGCTAATACACTGTTGCCTATGTTTTTTAGAAACTTTCCTTAACAGTGTGTCAACATTCTTTTGTTTCTTCAGAGAGGCACAGAATGTAGTCATACCAGGTGCCAAGGCACTTATTATAAACTGTCCTATCCTGTTCATCTCAGGAGTAACACTGGATGGAGGGCTGACAATGTATATTACCCCTCCCCACCTCCTGCCCATACTATCTTGCATTAAATAACTGCATTTCTTTAAAAGAAAATTGTTAGGTAAGAACTCCAATACTGAATTTAGAAACAATGATTCCAAGACACATTAAATCAAATGTGTTAGTACTTAATCACAAAATCTGAAAAGTAAAGCCAATAGACAAATACAGGACTTACGTAAACAACCAATGAACTAAGGCAAATAGCACTGCCACCACATGCCTTAAAATGGTATACTTTTGGTGCCAGAAGTGCTTTAAAAATTATATGTTGGGACAGTTAAAATAAAAGATGTGTTTTCTGCATAAAGTTAGAGTTTAATGGGTTTTCAACCTGGGTAGCATTGTTTTAAAAAAATACAATAGTCTTATTAGTGAATGTTTCCACTTGGCTTATTTTTACTTTCTGTGGGGGCAAACCAAAGCACTATCCTGAAATACCAGGTTCAAAATTACAAAAGATTTCTATCATTCATAGAGAGTTTAAAGCTAGATACCACCCTGGTCCTTATTGTCATCTTTGTCTTCATCGTCCTTATCATCTTGGTCTATGGACTCCAGTTCATCCCCTTCTTCATCTGGATTACCAAACTCCTTGAGTTTATTCTTTAGTGACAGTATTTTCTGATCCTGATCAGCCAACAGCACAAAGAGATGACCTTGTTCTTTTCTTAGAGTCTCTAATATTCACCTTGAGCTGTTTTTTTCTCATTTTGTAAAATGACAGTGGTACTCTTAGATGAGTCCGGTTGCTCTTTAATGACAGCTCTTTCCTCATACAAAGCTTTTATTTTATTTGTTAATTCTTTAATCTCTTGTAATAATGCCAGCAGTCTTCCTTCTACATCAGTAGTTTTGTGACTATTAGAGTTTCACTCTTTTCTGGTTCAGGAATTGATTGTGCGAGAGCTTCCATTTTCTGTAATAGCTCCTGTTTTTCTGTAGTTTGGCGATCTTCACATATTGTGAATTTAACTGAGATGTTAACATTGCAAGTTCCTGTTTTAATTCTGCAATTTGTTCAGAAACTCTAGGTGAAGCTGTTGCTTCATTTGTATCTGGGGATGTTTGGGAAGATTTCAATTTTTTTTTAATGTTTAAAGATTGTATTTTTTTATTTTTAGAGCTAGTGGAAAGGACAAAGAAAAAGAGGTAGAGAAACATCAATGTGTGAGGGAAAGAAAAACATCAGTGGGTTGCCTCTCGGCATGCAACATAGGCATGTGCTCCGACTGGGGGGTCAAACTGGCGACCTTTTGGTTTCCAGGCCGGCACTCAATCCACGGAGCCACAGCAGCCAGGGCACATTTCAACTTTTTTTTATCAAAGATTTCTTTTCAATCAATTGGTTTCATAAAAGTCCCTAATTACTTTTTTCTCCCATCATTGAAAACATTTTTTATTTATATTTGATTACACAAGTAATTAATAAATTTGGGAGTACATTCCTTTATTTTTGTTAAATACGCATAAATTAATTACATGTAAGTCCCCCTCGAATATAATTCCTGTCCTCATCTTCAAACTTTCACCACAGTTAATCACTGTTTCTCCTTTTCTATGAATAGTTCCAGATTTTTTTACATATAGCCTTGTTTTTGTCCTATCCTTTTAAAGTAACTGGTTTAATACTTTGTGTATTGTTGGGTAATTTGTTCTTTTTTTTTTCCTTTTCAAAGTATATTTTATTGATTATGTTTTTATAGCTGTCCCATTTTTGTCTCCCTTTTATTCCCTTCCTCCCTGCACACCGTTTCCCACCAGCATCCCCTCACCTTAGTTCATGTCCATGGGTCATGCATATAAGTTCTTTGGCTTCTCCCTTTCCTATACTATTCTTAACCTCCCCTTGTCTATTTTGTACTTACCACTTATGCTTCTTATTTCCTGTACCTTTTCTCCCTTTCTCCCCTGACCCCTCCCTGCTGATAAACCTCCATGTGAACTCCATTTCTGTGATTCTGTTCCTGTTTTAGTCATTTGCTTAGTTTGTTTTAGATTTTAGGTTCAATTGTTGATAGTTGTGAGTTTGTTTTCATTTTGCTGTTCATAGTTTTGATCTTCTTTTTCTTAGATAAATCCCTTTAACATTTCAAGTAATAAGGGCTTGATGATGATGAACTCCTTTAGCTTTACCTTATCTGGGAAGTACTTTATCTGCCCTTCCATTCTAAATGATAACTTTGCCAGATAGAGTAATCTTGGATGTAGGTCCTTGTTTTTCATGACTTTGAATAGTTTTTTTCAGCATCCTTCTTGCCTGTAAGGTTTCTTTTAGAAATCAGCTGAGAGTCTTATGGGAAGTCCTTTGTAGGTGACTGTCTCCTTTTCTCTTGCTGCTTTTAAGATTTTCTCCTTATCTTTAATCTCGAGTAATATAATTATGATGTACCTTGGTGTATGTTTCCTTTGGTCCAACTTCTTTGGGACTCTCTGAGCTTCCTGGATGTCCTGGAAGTCTATTTGCTTTGCCGGGTTAGGGGAGTTCTCCATTATTTTTTAAAATATGTTTTTAATTTCTTGCTCTACCTCTTTTCCTTCTGGCTGCCCTATGATTCTCATGCTGGAAGATTTAAAGTTGTCCCAGAGGTTCCTCAGCCTCTCCTCATTTTTTTGAATTCTTGTTTCCTCATTCTCTTCTGGCTTAATGTTTCTTTCTTCTTTCTGTTCCAAATTGTTGATTTGAGTCCCAGTTTCCTTCCCTTCACTATTGTCTCCCTGTACATTTTTCTTTATTTCACTTTGCATGACCTTCACTTTTTCCTCCATTTTGGGACCACACTCAACCATTTCTGTGAGTATCCAGATTACCAGTGTTTTGAACTCTGCATCTGATAGGTTGGCTAGCTATTCATTGTTTAGTTCTGTTTTTGGAGCTTTGATATGTTCTTTCATTTGGGCCATATTTTTTTGTCTCTGGCATGCCTGTTATGTTGTAAGGGGCAGAGACTTAGGTATTTTCCAGGTTGGAGTAGCCTACATGCTGCTTTGTGGTGCTGTCTGTGGGGGAGGGGTCTGAAAGGGAACAATGCTGCTTGCTTGGCTCTTTGCAGCTTTCAGTCATTTCCCTTGCTACCCACAATCAAATTGGGCCCTTCTGGTGCTGATTCCTGGGAGGGTGCGTTTGTGTACATTCTAGGACCCTGAGGGCTCTCCTAAGAAATTCTCCTATGAGGCTGGGAGTTTCTGTCACTGCCTGGTTGTTGGACTTCCATAGAGCTCGATTCTGGCAGTTCAGGTTGCTTTTTGTTTTTCAATTTGTTGTTGCCCTTCTTTTGGTTGTGCAAGGAAGCAAAGTATATCTACCTATGCCTCCATCTTGGCCCAAAGTCCTTGTTTTGTTCTTTCAATAATATGTCTTATCACATCTGAGGAACCACCTCATTCTTTTATATTCTAAATCTGCATAGTATTTAACAGTAGCAAATTCATACCTGTAATGGAAGAGTTCCTGACTTTTACTTATTTTAATCCTTCTGTTTGCTCTTACTACCCACCATTTTCTTCTGGTTGAATGCCAGTCACTTGAACCTCATCACTGTAAGAACCTTGATGATGGCTGTCTTTTCCTAACTGTACTTTAGGAAGATTATGCTGATGCTTGTGTTTCTGAATCTGAGATACTAGCTGTGTGACTGCTGTTTGAAGCTGTTTGTTTTGACATTTTAATGGACAAAACTGCTACTTTAATTCCTCAAGTTTCAGATCTTGCTCTTGAATTACATTTTTGTAGGGAGTCACAATACTATCATGTTGCTGTAATGTTTTCTTCTCCTTCTCTTTAGCAGGAACTCCAGTAGCTGATAGGATAGTGTAAAGCTGCTGCAATAAACTATACTGGAACATGGCTTTCTGGAAGCTACTGGTAGCCCCAGGAGGGTTGGTGGGAGCTATCAGGACATGAACAAAGATGCAGCATTACGTGCAGATTTGTTACTTTCTGTTCAGTCCAGTCTGAATTTTCATCTCCATGTTCAAAACAAGGTTTCATATGTTGACTATATGAGCCTTAAGAAAATTTTGATTGGAATTGTTTTTTAAACAAATTTTGGAGCAAAAAACAGATAATCTCTTATTACTATACCTTCATCACTGTAGCCCACCTTCATAATAATGTCCAGTTGTTTCTCAAAAGCATTTCAAAAGCAACAACTTCCTGGATTGCTCCATTACTTCTTCCTAGTGCTTGTACTAGTAAGACACCATCATGACATATAACTACCCCAGAATCTGCTAATAAGTCCATCAATTTTGAAATATCTATGGGACTGACTAAAATAATTTGCCACACATGAGGCCTTAAGTGTTTTAAAGGAGAAATAAGAAGCTTTACACCAGGGAACAGGCATGGAAACCAAACTCCTCCCATAAAGATAACAGGAAAGTAACATATTCTTTCTGCTTAATGAAAATTTCTGTAAACTGGCTTCATAAAGCTTCACTCTGTCTTGTGGAATTTTCTTCTATTTCTTCTTAGCCATCATTAGATGACATATAGTGTGTCAAAGGCATACACCATTATTTAAGAATTTGAATGATCTGTTTGTAGAACATGGATACAATGTTCCCTATCTTGAATAACCACTTCCAAGGGATATTTCTTAGATAATGATTTGAAAGCACACAGGTCATTTCTTCCATTAGCCAATAAAGTAGATGAAACTGTTCTGTCACAAAGCTTTTGATAACCTAGGCTTCTGTTTTCTGGAGTCTAGCGCTCCGACCTCCCATTACCCTCCAGAGGAAATTTTAAGTTGTTTTTTTAAAAGATTTTATTTATTTATTTTTAGAGAGAGGGGAAAGGAAGGAGAAAGAGAGGGAGAGAAACGTCAATGTGTGGTTGCCTCTCATGTGCCCCCTACTGGGAACCTGGCCCGCAACCCAGACATGTGCCCTGGCCAGGAATCAAACTGGCGACCCTTTGGTTTGCAGGCCAGTGCTCAACCCACTGATCTACACCAGCCAGAGCCCCACAGAGGAAATTTATCTTGCCATTCAGCCACCCACTCTACCAGTTTGGTAGGGAAAGAAAAGATAACTTCCCCTGCTCTCCTCAGGACCTGGCCCCCAAGCCTGCACTCTGCACTCCACGGCGACCACTGCCTCCTACTCGGAGGCCCCTCCAGCCCTCTAAGTCCTTTAAATACCCTGCTGCTGCGTTTTTGAGTTACACTAACACCCTCATTTATTTAGGAGCTAACTTTTCAACCCACGTATACTGTATACTCTTGAGTGGCTCTATTGCTGGTTGGTTAAAGGTTTGAAAAATGTTTTAAAGCATCTGACCTCTGATCCATTCCTTCTTTTCACTGTTGGTTGGTGAGTTGAGTTTGAGGATGTGAGTGGATGGAGAACAAACATGTCTTTTTATTTACCAATCTTCTTTTTAACTTGACTTTTTGGTAAACAAATACATGATATTTTCCCAGGAGAAAGAGACTTTATCTTTGAACTGGTAACAGATGTCCCTAAGCAGGATGTCCCTGAAGGGCTACTCAGCATCTACGAGCATTGCTCCATGGATAATTTCACATTGAGATTGTTATAATAATCCTCCAGAGTACAAAATGGAGGTATTTTATATTCTAGCATTTTGTGAAATAAGCCTGTGAACCTTGTTTAGAAACTTCATGTAGTTGGGGCCAGGGAGGCTTATCCAACATGAGGAGAAACTTGGGAGCAGTTATTGATATCTTTACTTTGTGTAAGTCCTCTAATTGTTTGTGTCTTTGACATTGTTATTTAGTAAAGCTTGACCCTGGTTAAGTCTCTGATTCATGTGAGTCTAATGTAACAGTTTGGTGTTTTATATTAGCTCAGGATTTTTGGTTCTCGTGTAGGACTGTCTGGATTTGAACCTCTATCCTCTCAATTTTTATACTAGGTAACCTCTCAATGATTAACATTCCTACCCATAAAATGGGGATTAGTAATAATTTGAATTGTCAAATAATGTATGTAAATGTAGAACAATGTCTTAACATATAGTGAACTTGTACTTTATATCAATATTTTATTAAAACTCAATTCAAAAGCAGGGTCACAATAATGAGCAACATTCAAAATGTACTTAGCCTGTACCAGATATTGAGTTAGGCACATTAATTGTTTTTGTGTAATTTTTACAATCAACCCTATAAGTAGTAAGAATTTCTACATATGTGGAGGAGGAGACTAAGACTAGAGTTTTTACCTTGTCCATCTAAAACATTTGCAGGGCATATTTGCATGTTATTCCCTGCTCCCTAATTGAATATCACTAAACTTTGATATTCAAAATGCCATCTGTAGCCCTGGCATCACCTGGGGGCTTGCTAGGAATGCAGACTGTCCATCAGTATCAAAGAACTGCTGGTTCAGAATCTGCATTTTAACAAGATCTCTGGGGTGACTTGCATGTCTGTTAAAATTTGCAGATCCTCCTTTAGCCATTTTTATATGTTTCTTTCCTGTGTTATTTTATCAAGTACATCTGCCATGATTTTTAAATAAATACACTTTAGTTGCTGCTGAATTTTATTGAACTTTGTGGTTTAATATTCAGCTACAATCTGGGAGTCGTTTCACTCATGTTCATTGTCAGTACTGAGGAAGCAGGAGGTTGAGACAGAAAATTAAGGTGAAGCTTTAAGCAGAAGAAAATTTTCCTTAATTGAAGGGAGTTTTCCTCTTATCAAAACTACATTAAAAAAAAACAAAGACACAGTCCCATGTATCTGAAGCTTATGAATAGTTTTAAATAGAAACAAATTTCACATTTCCACTTTTCTGCATTTTCATTCACTTGTGTCTCTGTTAAATGAGATCAGATATGAAATATAAATACTTGATAATTATCCAAAGCTGTTAATTGTAGGGAAAACAATTTTGCTCAGATTTGATCCAGTGTCTTTCTTGTTCTAGTCTACATTTTATGAAAGATTTTGCCAAACCTCTTTACAGAGATTTATTATATACTTAATCTTTTAAAAGATTTTTGTGGATCAGGTTTACTGGGGAAAATTTTGCTTCTTGCAGTTGCCCTATTGATTAAAATACCTGGAATACCAATAACATTTTGTTTCATATTAATGCTATACACATTAAACGAATTACTGAAATGATCACATTATATCATTACATTGTTACTTTAAAAACAGTATAATGCTAGGAAGTGTTAAAACAGTAAATTAAGGTGGATAAAAACCTCTTTGATAATCCTTTCCTATAAAAACAAAAGACACTCTGTCATTGATCTTACTTCTCAGTCTGCCATGAGATATTGAAAAAATAGAACAGCTTTAGGGCTGTAGAAATAAATGAAAACAACCTTAAAGAGAACAGAGGCTATTTATTTAGAGCTTGCTATATACCATGGGTGTCAGAAATCATCACTTGCAGTCAAAGACTCAAAGGCAACTAGGGTGTAGGAAAGCTATTTTATAGTGAAAGAAAAAAAAAAAAGGAAGGTTTCAGTTATGCTATGATTGGAGGTAATTGACATGGGAAGTAGAAGGAGGGCAAACTAGATTTACAACATTTATGTAATTGATTTGGAGAGCATAATTATTTGTCTTTTTCTAGGTAGCCCTGTGTTGGAAGCAGAGGCAAAAATTAGGGAAGCTGCCAGTCATTGACCAAATTCTGATTGTTCTGGGCCAATTATTGCAGCAGCTCTCGTTTGCCTTCCTGAGTTAGTTGCTGCAGATGTTTTAGATCAGAGTTCCATTTTCCTATATCATTCAGCCATTGTCAGTCTCTCAGGACACAGTCCAAATTGTTGCCATGAGAGAAATGACAATATAAAACCAGCTGTTATTACACTTTCTGCAAAGGAACCATATGTTCTTACCTGACCAATGCTCTCAAATATTAAAAGCTATTTAAATACAAGACATATAAGCATTTGAATATTTGTATTGATGCTGAGTGAGATACTGCCTACCAGAACCACAACAGTCATAAATAGGCAGCCCTATTATTGAAGATATTTAACAACTGTTATATTCTATATCTTTTGGACCTCAGGATAGTTAGAACAGGGATTTCAGAGGGGAAATTTTAAAAAATGGACACAATGACTAAATTTGTAGTCATCACTGGTAAGACCAGGAATTATCAATGCAATGTTGGAAGCATTAAAAAATGGTTGAGGGAGACAGAAAGAATGGTCAGTATCATAGCAAGCTCAAGTGCAACCTATGGAACTAATGAGAAAAGTGAAGCAATGAAAAAATTTAACCAACATATGATCTTGTATACTGCTGCAAGCACAACTTGTGTGCTGCAGAATGTTAAATGAATTAAATCAAGTTCAGTCTTTACGGAGATTGATGTAATGGATAAACATTCAGTTATTTTTATCCAGATGCAAGAAATCTACTAATTAAATATGACAGTGTTATTTACAAATTGGATTGTGGAAGCTATGTTTTAACTAATTGATGGGTCATCATGCTCCTTGTTATTATTATCTTAATTTTTGAATTACTGTTTATATTAAATATAAATTTATATTAGTTTCAGGTGTGCACCATAGTGGTTAGAAAAATCATATACTCTACAAGTTGATTCCCCCTGATCTTTCAAGTAACCACTTGACACCATACATAGTTATTAAAATATTATTGATGATATTCCTTATGCTGTACCTTACATCCCGTGACTATTTTGTAACTGGAACTTCTTTATTGCTTCTACTTTTTCACCCAGTTTTCTAACTGCCTTCCTCCTGTTTACTATAAGTCTGTGTCTATATGTCTATGTTTATTTCACTGTTCATTTATTTTGCTCTTTAGATTCCAAATATGAGTGTAATCACATGGTATATCTCTTTCTCTGTCTGACTTGACTTTTATCTAGGTCCACCCATACTGTTGCAAATGGTAACATTCCATTCTTTTTATGGCCAAGTAATATTTCATTGTACATATGTACCATGTTTCTTTATCCAACTGTCAATGGTTTAGGGGTGTGTGTGTGTGTGTGTGTGTGTGTGTGTGTGTGTATGTGTGTGTGTATCCTTCCAGAAGTAGAATTGCTGGGTCAAAAGGCAGCTCCACTTTTAATTTTTTGAGGAGCCTATATAATTTTTCCATAGTGACAGTACCAATCTGGATTCCCACCAACACAGAGGAGAGGAGGTCCCTTTTGTCCACATCCTCACTGACCCTTGGTTTTTTGTTGTTTTTTTTTGTCTGTTGATTGCTTGGTGGTAACCATGATGACAGGTATGAGGTGATATGTCACTGTGGTTTTAACTCTGATGATTATTGACCTTCAGCATCTTTTTGTGTGTCTATGAGTCATGTGTCTGTTAGTCCTCTTTAAAGAAGGTCTAGGCAGGTCCTCTGCCCATTTTTAATTGGTGTTGAATTGTAGGAGTTGTTGATTATTGACCTTCAGCATCTTTTTGTGTGTCTATGAGTCATGTGTCTCTGATGATTATTGACCTTCAGCATCTTTTTGTGTGCAAAATGGTTCCCCTTTCTTCACATCCTTGTCAACACTTCTATTTGTTGATTTATTCATGATAGCCATTGGGACAGGTGGGAGGTGATAGCTCATTGTGGTTTTAATTTGCATTTCTTTGATGCTTAGTGATATTGAGAATCTTTTCACATTTCATTGGCCATCTGTATGAACTCTTTGGAGAAATGTCTATTCAGGTCCCTTGCCCACTTTTTAATTAGGTTGTTTGGGTTTTTTTGTTTGGTTGGTTGGTTTTTTTGGTGTTGAGTTTTGTAAGTTCTTTATAAATTTTGGATATTAACACCTTGTCAGATATTAACTCCTTATCAGATATATTGGCAAATATGTTTTCCCATTCTGTAGGTTGTCTTTTTATTTTATTGATACTTTCTTTTGCTGTGCCAAAACATTTTAGTATGATGTAGTCTTATTTGTTTAGCTTTTTGTTTGTTTCCCTTGCCTGGAGAAATATATCTAATGAAATATTACTACGAGCAATGTCTAAGATTTTATTATGTTTTCTTCTAAGATTTTTATGGTTTCAGGTCTACAATTTAAGTGTTTAACCCATTTTGAATTTACTCTTGTGTGCAGTATAAGAAGATAATCTAGTTCTATTTTTCTGCATGTATCTGTCCAATTTTCCCAACAACATTTATTGAACAAACTCTCTTTAGCCCATTGTATGTGCTTGCTCCGTCTATTGAATATTAATTGATTAAAAAGATATGGGTTTATTGCTGGGCTCTCCATTCTGTTTCACTGATCTATGTGTCTATTTTATGCTGGGACCATGAGGTTTTGATTACTGTGGCTTTACAGTATAGTTTGATATTAGCAGCATGATTCCTCCAACTTTGTTCTTCTTTCTCAGGATCACTGTTGTTATGTGGGGTCTTTTGTGGATCCACATAAATTTTTGAAATATTTGTTCTAGTTCTGTGATATGTATTATTAGAATTTTGATAGGAATTACATTGAATCTCTACATTGTTTTTGATAATTTGGGCATTTTAATGATAATTCTTCCTATCCATGAACACAGTATGTGCTTCCACTTATTTGTATCTTCTTCAATTTCTTCCCTCAGTGACTTATAATTTTTTGAGTACAGGTCTTTTACATCCTTGGCTAGGTTTATTCCTAGGTATTCTTTTTAAGCAATTGTGAATTGTCTTGCTTTCTTAACTTCCCTGTTAGTTCTTTGTTGGCATATAACAATGCAACTGATTTCAGAATATTAATTTTGTGTCCTGCTACTTTGCTGAATTCATTTGTCAGTTCTAGTAGTTTCTTGGTAGAATCTTTGAGGTTTTCTGTGCATGGTATCATGTTATCCACTAATTAACAGTTTTACTTCTTCCATTCCAATTTGGCTGCCTTTTATTTCTTCTTGTCTGACTGTTATGGCTAATAATTCCAGTACTATGTTGAGTAAGAGAGGTGAAAGCTGACATCTTTGCCTTGTTCCTGTAATTGGGAGAAACACATGTAGTTTTTACCTATTGAGTATTTGCCAATACATCTGATAAGGGGTTAATATACAAAACTTATCAAGTACGTACAAAACTCAACACCAAAAAAACAAACAACCCAACTGAAAAATGGGCAAAGGATCCAAACAGACACTTCTCCAAAGTGGACATAGAGATGGCCAATAGACATATGATAAGATGCTCAATATCACTAATCATCAGAGAGATGCAAATTAAAACCACAATGAGATACCATCACACACTTGTCAGAATGGCTATCATTAATAAATCAAGAAGCAACAAGTGCTGGCAAAGATGTCGAGAAAGGGGAACCCTTTTGCACTGTTAGTTGGAATGCAGACTGGTGTAGCCACTGCAGATAGCAGTAAGGAGATGCCTCAAAAAAAAAAAAAAAAAAGGATCTATCTTTTGACCTAGCTATCCCACTTCTGGGAATCTATCTGAAGAAATCCAAAACACTAATTAGAACATAAGCATCCCTATGTCCATTACAGCGTTATATACAATTGCCAAGATATGGAAGCAGCACAAGTGTCTATCAGTAAATGAGTATATAAAACAACCGTAGGACATTTATACAATGGAATACTACTCAGCCGTAAAAAAGAAGCAAATTTTACCCATTGCAACAGTATGGAGAACATTATTCTAAGTGAAATAAACCAGACAGAGAAAGACAAATACCATATGATTTCACTCATACATGGAATCTAATGAACAAACTGAACTAACAAGCAAAATAGGGACAGATTCATAGATGGCAAGCAAATGACAGCAAGTGGTGGGAATATTAGGGGGTGGAGAGACTGAGCAAAAGGATAAGGACTCATGGATAATAGTGTAGTCATTGCTGGGGAGAGGGTGGTATAAGGTCACTAAATGGTAATGGAAATAAAATACAATAAAGATTAAAAACAAATAAATAAAAGTAGCATGCCATTACAAACAACTATATGGCACCAAATTTGACAATCTAGAAAAAAATCCATAAATTCCTAAAAGCATATATTCTTCCAAGACTGAATCAGTAACAGGCCAATTTCAAGCAGCAAAATTGAAGCAGTAATGAAAAAACTCCCAACATACAAACGTGCTGGACCAGGTGGCGTCACAGGTGAATTTTACCAAACATTCAAAGAACTAACACCTATTATTCTCAAACTATTTCAAAAAGTCCACTCAAAACCATACAAATCTTAGAAGAAAACATAGGCAATAAAAATCTCTGACACTTCTCACAGAAACATTTTTTCTAACATATCTCCTTGGGCAAGGGGAACAAAACAATATATAAACAAATGTAATTACATCAAACTTAAATGTTTTTGAAGAGCAAAGGAAGCCATGAACAAAATGAAATGATAACTTATTGAATGAAAGAGGAAATTCACCAATGATACATCTGATTAGGTGATTAATATCCAAAATTTATAAACAACTCCTACAATTCAACACCAATTAAGAATGGGCAGAGGACCTGCCTAGACCTTCTTTAAAGAGGACTAATAGACACATGACTCATAGACACACAAAAAGATGCTGAAGGTCAATAATCATCTGAAGGTAGAAATGAGGACGGTACAGCCACTGTGGAAAGTAGTATGGAGATACCTCAAAAAATTAAAAATGGATGTGTCTTTTGACCCAGCTTTGCACTTCTGGGAATATATCCAAAGGGACCCAAAACCGGAACTCCAAAGAACTTAAGCACCCGTATGTTCATTGCAGTGTTATATACATTTGTCAAGATATGAATCAGCACAAGTGTCTATCAGTACATAAGTGGATAACACAAATGTGGAAGATTTACATAATGGAACCCTACTCAGCCATAAAAGAAAATAAAGTTTTACCCTTTGCAACAGTACAGTTGGACCTGGAGAACATTATACTAAGTGAAATAAGCTAGTCAGAGAAAGATAAATACTGTATGATTTCTCCCATATGTGGAATCTAATGAACAAACTGAACTAACAAGCAAAATAGAGACAGACTCATAGACAGAAGGCAGAGTGACAGCAATGGCAGGGAGGGTAAGGTGTGGAGGGATTGATCAAAAAGAAAAAAGACACATGGACATGGGCAGCACTGTGGTGACTGCAGGGTCAACAAGGTATAAGGGGATTAAATGGTAATGGAAAATAATACAATTAAAAAAATTGGAAAAAAAAGTGCATTTGGAGCACATGACTCAAGAGACCAGGGAGACTGCACCAGTAAGCCCAGCAGGACACAAAATACATAAGGCCATTCTAGTAGCAGCTCTACATAATACATAGAGACAACACAGGGAGGCAGCCAGAATAAGTAGACAAGAAACATTGCCAAAATGAAAGGACAGAGCAAAACTCCAAAAAAAAAAAAATCTAAACAGAATGGAGAGAAGTAATATACCACATGCAGAGTTAAAAACACTGGTTATAAGGATACTCAATAATCCCAGTGAGAATTTAAATGAAGAGTTAGGAAATATAAAAATGGAGATAGAAAACATAAAAAGAACTAATCGTAAATGAAGAATACATTAGAGGAAAGCAACAGTAGATTAGATGAAACAAAGGATTTAATCAGAGATTTAGAAGATAAGGGAGCAGAAAATACCCAATCAGAACAGCAAAAAGAAAAAATAATCTAAAAATATGAGAATAGTAAAGGGAACTCAGGGACATTATCAGACATACCAAAATTCACATATGGAAGTACCATAAAGAGAAAAGAGAGAGCAAGACATTGAAAACCTATTTTAAAAAGTGACAGAAAACTTTCCTAACCTAGTAAATGAAATAGACATACAAGTTCAGGAAGACCAGAGAATCCAGGAAGACCAGAGAGTCTCAAACAAGATGATATCAAAGAGGGTCACACCAACACATATCATAATTAAAATGTCAAAGCTTAAAGACAAAGAATCTTTACAGCAAGGGAAAAGCAGTTTGTCACCTCCCATAAGACTGCTATTTGATTTCTCAACAGAAACTTTGCAGGTCAGCAGGGATAGGCATGGAATATTCAGATTTTCAGTGATGAAAAGTCAGGACCTACAACTAAGATTACTCCACCCAGCAAAGCCACCATTTAGAATCAAAGGACAGACAAAGAATTTCCCAGACAAGAAAAAAACTAGTGGTGTTCATCACCACCAAATCGTTATAAGAAATGTTAAAGGAACTTCTTTAAGTAGAAAAAAAGATTAAAAATATGAATAATAAAATGGCAATATCTACATACTTATCAGAAATAACTTTAAATGTAAATTAATTAAATATTCCAATTAAAAGACATTAAGGGATAAGAAAACAAGGCCTTTACATATGCTGTCTACAAGACACTTACTTAGATCGAACGATACATATAGACAAAGTAAAGGGATGGAAAAATATTTCATGAAAATGGAAACAAACAAACGAAAAAGGTGAGGCAGTATTATTTACACCAGATAAAATAGACTTTTATACAAAGTCTATAATAAGAGACGAAGGAAGGTGCAGCAGTTTCACTTCTGGGTATTTATTCAAGGAAACACAAAACACTAAATCAAAAAGACATACATCCATATGTTCACTGGAGCATTTTTTACATTAGGCAAGATATGGAAGCAACCAAAGTATGCATCAATAGATGAATGAATAAAGAAAAGGTGGTACCTATATACAGTGGAATATGAGTCAACCATAAAAATAATTCAATTTTACCATCTACAGCAATGTGTATGGACCTAGAGGGTATTGTGCTAAGTGAAATAAGTGAGAAAGAGAAAGACAATGTCATATAATTTTACTTTTATATGGAATCTAAAAGACAAAATAAACAAAACAGAAACAAACTCATAGATATGGAGAACATTAGATGGTTGCTAGATGCGAGGGAGATATAATAAAAAAGGGGAAGAAATTAAGAAATGCAGATTGGTATTTACAAAATAGTCGGGGGTATAAATATAGCATAGGGAATACAGTCAATAATATTGTAATAACTATAGTGTCATCAGAAGGTACTAGATTTATCAAGGTAATCATTTCCTGATGTATATGAATTTCTAATCACAATCTAATTTAATGTATATCAACTGCGATTAAATAAATATCACTTAAAATACAAAAAAGTCAGCTTTTACTTTTTAAGTTGGTTTTAGGGAGAGGAAGGAGAAAGAGAGAGAAACATCAATTTTCTGTTTCACTTATTCATGCATTCATTGGTTGCTTCTTTTATGTTTCTTAACAGAAGATTGAACCCACAACCTTCATGAATCAGGAGGGCTATGTAGTCATGGCTCATTGGTTGATTCTTATGTGTGTCCTGACCAGGGAACTTAACCTGCAACCCTGGCATTTCAGGATGAGTCTCAACCAACTGAGCAACCCAGCCATGGCCAGTCAACTTGTACTTTTAACTCAACTATATAATTAAGCATACAGTTTGTATAAATATACTGAAATTAATTTTCTACAATGACTGTAAAAAAATTACAAAAAATTTTATAATCAGAAAGTATTACTTTACATGTTATAGGTATATTTTGCATAATCTGAGAAAATATGAAAATGTATATACTGGGAGGAAATATGCAAACATATTTTAAGATTCATATTTACACCAATGGAAAATTATACAAATTATAAACATATTGTTCAATTGATTTTTGTAAAATGACACCTGTGAAACCATTATTTGCCTGGATTGATTTTATTATATGATGGAGCCCAAATATCAACATCATTTTTTTATACGTGTGTATTAGTTGGCCTAGCTGCCATGAGGAATGGTTAGTGGGTGATTTGGGGCAGTTCTTATCCTAGTTCTTATCCTCCTTCTGGTCCAAACAAGGTATGCTGAGAGTGGACCAGCTTCTATGTTCAAAATTTTTCAAACTTGAAATGTAGATGCTAAATGGTTAATGTGTGTTATCAGAGATGGCAGTAATTAACAATTGTTTGGCAGTTATACAGTTTCCTAACTGCACCAGAGAAGTTTTTGTGCCGTGATGAAAGAAATTACCAAGTCTTGGTGAGACCAGCTCAAGAATGCCAAACTTGGGAACCTGACTCTGAAATGTGGTCCAGGGGGACTGTTGTGTTCCCTTGCCCTCTGGGTTAACTGAGGCATTCTGAAGTAGTTTCTGTATCCAGCTGTGTTTTTCCTGGAGTGACTGGGCTGCATATAATCTTCATGTTAGGTTCCGGCTCTGCTTTCAAGTCCAGTAGGAAAAACATTGTACTTTTTCCATTGAATAATATAGTGCTTTAGTTTTAAACCAAATGATTTGTATGTAATTGGATTTGTTTCTGGGATTAATTATGCCCCATTGGTCCATTTGTTTGCTGTGCCAAATCACGCTATATCAGTAGTAGCTCCAAGTGGAGATACTTGGTAGTGTAAGTTCTCTATTTTTTCTTTCTTTAAGTTGGACTCAACTTGGATATTCTAGGTTGTTTGTATTATCAGAATCATCTTATTTTCACAAAACATCTCCTGGATGTTTAAGACTTCATTGACTAAATAGATCAATTTGTGTTGATAATTATTTCCTGTAGGACTTTATATTGTTTATTTAAATGTCTTCCTGGCTTATTACTTTCATATTAAGGAACTGCCTCCAATATGCAATTTACTTTTCCTAATATTCTATCTGGAAAGGGTAGAATCTTTAGAAGTTGTATGTTAAACATTCTCATCAATTTGTGAACATTTAGACTCCTTACCTCTTTGAGTATTGCTTCTCTACCTCAGCTCCTTCTGGAACCTCAGTTATACCCTTGTTAGACCATTTTACTGTGATGATTATTCCTTTTTTAATGCTTTAGCTTGGATGTTTTCAGTGGATCTGGCAATCTGGTTTTCTACTGAATTTTTACTACTCTTCAGATTTTAAGTTTATTTAGTGCTTAATTTCAGCTTTTGAATTTATAATTCTATAACAGCCATTTGATTATTTTGAGATTTTCTGTCTTTTTGACATTTTTATATGCACCTTGTCCTCATTTTATTGACCATATTAATGTTAGTAATTTAAAAGGTCTCTTATGTTTCTGTTTCATTCACATGCCTAAGGACAAATCTCCCATTTTTTAGAGTTTACTATATTATATTCTAACGAGACACATTAGGGACCAATCATGTTAATATGAACTATTTGTAAAATTCTGTCAACATTTTGTTTGCTCCAGATTCTGGGGTGTAACCATATGGTATTTCTGATAAGTCCTGAAATATAATTCCTTTCTTTTTAGTATTTAGGAATTGCTGAATACACTGATCTGCTCATTGGAATATTAATGTAAATTCTTGCTTAACTTTCTAAACTACATGGCTTCCCTTAAAGGGAAGAATGGCAGTGTGTCAATCTCAGGGGGTTTTTGTTTGTTTGTTTGTTTGTTTTGTTTTTGGTGTTCATTTGTTTGTTTTACTTTTAGCCTCTAAGTAGTTAGCATCTTGCCCTTTAAGTCTCCAAATTTTTATCTCCAATCCCATGACACCACCAGAAGCTCTCTGTTCTTCTGTGAAGTAACAAGGCCTGGATTACAAGCTTCTTGTCCTATGCCTAGAAGATTGTGATTGTTGATTGTAAACTAGTTTCTCTACATTGTCCCTCCCTAAGGACTCAGATCTTCTAGTGCAGTTGCTTCAGCATCTCTCTGATAATGATAAAAAGTCATTATTTTTTTCCTCTAGTCTTCAGGCTGTCCCCCTACCCCAGAAACATTGGTCTTAACACTGCTTGTAAAGTGCTCAAAATACTGTATCATATTCATAAACAAAAGTAACACCAAGATTTTAAAATTATTTTTTCATTTTTTATTTCTTTTGAAATTCAAATTCCACTATTTTAGTTTTAAAAATCCAGATAAAGTGGTAGCATAGAAGCTGCCTCCAAGAGAGTCCCTTGCTGGAGGAGGGTAGGGGGCCCCCCTTCCATTCTGGGTTGCAGGAATTTCAGGGCCACAGGCAGACGGCCCTCACCCAAGCATGAGAGCCTGACAGCTGCCCTGCACCATGCCTGCTTGTGTGGGACGTCATGGTCAGCACCTTCGGAGAGTCCTCCCAGTGTGTCAGGTGTAGGTTTTCTCTGCTCTGTGTCACAGGGGGAATCCTCGAGACCACTGCATCCTGTGCCATCCTCCTCACATGATGTGTGTGCTCCTATGGATGCCCCGTGTCCAAGTTTATGCTACTCAGGTGTGGTGTTCCCACGTCCCTGTAGTGTGACCTCCCTGTGAGACCATGGTTTCTATTTGCACTGTGCATGTGGGGTGACTTTTCTGGGTTTGGTGAGATGAAACTATCCCTTCATTATATTCCAAATATATTCTATAATCATTATTTCATTTTCTGTATAAAAATAAATTGAAAGTAGTTGGGGGAGAATGAGTAAATTATGTGAGGAATCATTTGTTCTTGATTTTCTTCTAACCCCTGAGCATGCAGGAAAACTGTATGAGCACTAAAATAGGTGAGTCAGTATTCATCCATGTATGTTCCTTGACTATCCTTCCCGTTTTCCCCTGTCTTCCTCTCCCCGCCTCCTCTATTCACTGTCAGTTTGTTCTTCATTTCAATGTCTCCTGTTACATTTAACTTACTTGTTTGTTCTGTTGATTAGTTTCCACTTACAGGTGAAATCATATGGTATTTGTCTTTTACTGCCTGGTTTATTTCACTTAGCATAATGCTCTCCAGTTCCATCCACACTGTCATGAAGGGTAGGAGCTCCTTCTTTCTTTCTGGTGCATAGTAGTCCATTGTGTAAATGTACCACAGTTTTTTGATCCACTCACTTACTGATGGGCACTTAGGGTGCTTCCAGCACTTGCTTATTGTAAGTTGTCCTGTTATGAACATTGAGGTGCATAGTTTCTTTTGAATTGTTATATTTCAGTTAACTAGAATTTCCCTTACAAGCCTATAGAAACATAAATTTCACATACTGATTTTTTTCATCTGTTTCCCAGAGCTCATGTGTTATATCTCAATTATAGAACATATTGAAATCCAAGTTATTATATAGTAAATAGCATTGGTGTCTCTCTCAAGTTTCGTGTATTGTTTTGATCATATCATGTATGTGGTGACTAACAAATGATGAGAGTCCATATTTTTAATGATTGTTTTCTAATTAGTTTCCTCTCTGGTATTCTCAGTGTTCATAATCTGAAACACATTTTTGGATATTTCCTTTCTTTGGCACAAATACTTAAAATGCTTAAAGGCAAAGTGTTCAAGTCAGAAATATTTTAAAATACTATATAGTACCTGAAACAGAGATAGGCATATAGCATGCTTAATAAACCCTTCTTAGGTAGAAAGGGTCTTTAATTCTTTTTTTTTTAATGTTATTACTGTTGTCTAAACATTTCCACAGGAATCTTTAGAACATTTTTAGAGAGGCAATAGTAACAGACAGGATTACACAGGGAATCTAGGAGCCTAGTTTCACTCAATAACATTTGCATAATTAAACTTGATAGAGAAACAAGGGAAGCAAATACATTTTATTTGAAGTGCGGACTTTGCTCTAGTAGAATTCAGAGAAGTAAAGTTCACATTGTGCCCATTGAGAAAGGAAAATGATGCTGTGTGAATGTCCAGCCAAGATAAGTATGTCTAGTAAATGAACTTTTCTGTTACATCCTATTATATGGGTGAATAGTCAAACAGGTAAGAGAACAAAAGGCTCACATATTTTGGAATTTCATATTCAAGAACTCTTCACACACAAAAAAAAAATCCAAGATGAATAATTGAAAAAAATAGGGAACTTTTGAGCATTTGTCATTTCTATATTTAGTGCTTATATTTTCTCATATTTTTACATGTTTCCTCAATTCCATATTCAGTAAAAAAGGATTGATTCAGTTTATGGCATTAGAGACCTCTTACATTTAGATTTGTTCATTCTTAGAATAAGCACATTGATGATCTATTTTCCAAATAAGGGGTCTGAATTATTTAGAGAACATCCTTGATTTTCATTTTCCTTTGAACCTAGAAAATTATTTTCTGTCCCATTATGAAGAAAAGGAGCATATTGACAAAATATTGGTTAACTTTTCTATGCTAATAAAAGCACCTAATTTTCACCCTGGTCAGTGTGGCTCAGTGGAGCACTGGAATGTGAACTAAAAGGTTGATGGCTCAATTCCCAGTCAGGGCACATGTCTGGGTTGCAGGCCAGGTCCCCAGTAGGGAGCATTCAAGAAGAAGGCACACATTGATGTTTCTCTCCCTCAATTTCTCCCTCCCTTCCCCTCCCTAAAAATAAATAAATAAAATAATTTTTAAAATGAAAAAGTAAAATAGAAGCTCCTAAATTTTTAGGAAGAAAAGAGAGTATTATAAATATTTTAGAGTCAGAAATACTTTGAAGTCAAATATGAAGGAGGTATTAATATTGCCCCCTTAATTGTAATAGATGCACCATACAATAAAGGATGTTAAAATAGGGTAAACTGTGTATTGGATATATAGGGATTCTCTGTACTATCATCACTATATTTGTTAATATAATCCTATTCTAAAAATATTTATTTAAAATATTTATTGCTTAAAATAATTTATTAGGATTAAAATATCATTAAAATTGTGTCACTGAGAATTTAATTGTTCTATTAAGCAACTCTTGGGACAAACTCTAAAATTCACCAAACTGCAGAACTGTAGAATTTCTAAAGTGTACTAATAATAAAAACACTGAATATTTAATATCTGGGTTTTAATTAAAGTTATGATCAGTGAGACAAGAAAAGTGTTTTGTTTTTTTTTAAGTTTAAACACTGAGGATATGTTTATTGATTTGAGAGGGGAAAGGAGAGAGAAACATCAATGTGTTGGAGAAACATTTATCACTTGTTTCCCATATGCACCCTGGATGTGGATTGAACACGCAGCCTAGGTATGTGCCCTGATCAGGAATAGAACCTATGAACCTTTGGTGTAAGAGATGATGCTTTAAACCTACCCTTGGCCAGGCTGGGATAGGAAAACTTTAAATATTTGTATCTAGATATATAATAGTCTAAAGACAATTAACCTAAAGTCTCAACATGAAAACATATAAAATATAATAAATTGAAAGCAGAAGAAAAATATAACTAATATAAAACAAAAATTAGTGGAAAATAGTAGAAGTAATTAATTATAAATCATTTTTCTGAAAGATATTATCCAAGTAAAATGATTGTGAACCTAATCAGCAAAAAATGAAATACCCTCAAAATATCAAATTAAACATGACAAGGAGGAATTAGATAATGAGACATGAGGTATTTAAGACATTTTTTAGACAAATGTGCATAACTACATATGCATTTCTTCTCATTTTTTATTGTATGTTTTTTGATACCATTTATTCCCTGTGCACCCTCTTCCATCCTGCATTTACCACACTGTTTACCATGTCAGTGAGTCCTTTTTCCTTTTTGCTCAGTCACTCCACTCCTTAAACTCCCCATAACTGTTAACCTGCTCCTCTGTCCATGTGTCTGTCTCTATTTTGCTTGTTAGTTCAGTTTGTTCATTAGATTCCACATATAAGTGAAATCATGTGGTATTTATCTTTCTCTGACTGGCTAAGTGTAGCATAACATTCTTCAGGTCCATCCATACTGTTGCAAAGGATAAAATTTGCTTCTTTTTATGGCTAAGTAGTATTCCTCTTGAGTAAATATCCCATAGTTGTTTAACCCACTCATCTACTGATGGACAGTTGGGCTGCTTCCATATCTTGGTGATTGAAGTAACACTGCAATGAACATAGGGGTGCTTATGTTCTTTAGAATTAGCATTTTGGGTTCCTTCATATATATTCCCAGAAGTAGGATCACTGGGTCAAATGTCAGATACATTTTTAATTTTTTCAGGTATTTCCATAGTGCTTTCCACAGTGACTGCACCAATCTGCATTTCTACCAGCAGTGCAAAATGGTTCCCCTGTCTCCACATCCTTGCCAGCACTTAAGTTTTTGTTGATTTATTGATGATAACCATTCTGACCAGTGTGATGTGATATCTCATTGTGGTTTTAATTTGCATTTCTCTGATGATTAGTGATGTTGAGCATCTTTTCATATGTCGATGGGCTATGTGTATGTCCTCTTTGGAGAAGTGTCTCTTCAGGCCCTTTGCCCATTTTTTAAATAGAATTCTATTTTTGGTGTTGAAGTATAGAAGTTCTTTATAAATTTTGGATATTATCCCCTTATCAGATGTATCAGCAAATATGTTCCACCATTCCCTGGCTTGTCTTTTTATTTTGTCAATGGTTTCCTTTGCTGTGCAAAAAAATTTAGTTTGATATAGTTCCATTTGTTTATTTTTTTCTTCTGTTCTCTTGCTAGAGGAGATATATCAGATAAAATATTTCTACGAGCAATGTTCAAGATTTTACTGCCTTTTTTTCTTCTAAGATTTTTTTGTATATTTTAGTGGTTATGCTATTACAGTTGTATAATTTTTTCTCCCCTTTATCCCCTCCACCCTGCACCCCATCCCATAGTCCCCACATCAACATTTTCCTGCTACCTTTTTCCCCAGCCCCGCCCTTCCCCACCTCCTGCCCTCAATCCTCCCCCATTTGGTTTTTTCAGTGGGTCCTTTATGCATGTTCCTTGGTGATCTTCCCCCTCCTTTCTCATTATCCCTTTCCCTCCTCCCCTTTGGTTACTGTCAGTTTGTTTTTTATTTCAATGTTTCCGTTTATATTTTGTTTGCTTGTTTGTTTTGTTGACTAGGTTCCACTTGTAGGTGAGATCATATAGTATCTGTCTTTCACCACCTGACTTTTTTCACTTAGCATAATATTCTCCAGTTCCTACCATGCTGTTGCGAAGGATAGTAGCTCTTTCTTCTTTTTGCTGCATAGTATGCCATTGTGTAAATGTACCATCAGTAAATGAGTGGATCTTCTAAGATTTTTATGGTATCAGGTGTAACAGTTAAGTCTAATCCATTTTAAAATTATTTTTGTGTGTGGCATTTATAAGGTGGTCTAGTTTCATTTTTCTGCATGTATCTGTCCAATTTTCCCAACACCATTTATGGAATAAACTCTCTTTAGCCTATTGTATGTGCTTGTTTCCTCTGTCAAATATTAATTGACTACAAAGGTGTGGGTTTGTTTCTGGGCTTTCTATTCTGTTCCATTTTCTTTAGCATCCTCTGTGTACAGTATCATATCATCTGCAAATACAATTTTTCTTCTTCCTTTCCAATTTGGGTGTTTTTATTTCTTTTTGTCTGATTATTGTGGCTAGGACTTCCAGTACTCTGTTGAATAAGAAAGGTAAAAAGGAACACCCTTGTCTTATTCCAGCTCTTAAGGGCAATGCTTGTAGTTTTTGCTTGTTGAGTGTGATGCTGG